>CM060955.1:81115647-81208147 GCA_030765055.1 Mantis religiosa
AAATTTTTAAATCTACATTCACTAGCTGCTTCCATTTGCACACTAGGTAGTCAATGTAAATACTAAAAAGTGTACGTGATAAAGTACACCCTTGTATGACACCCTGATTAGTAAGAATTTTTGTTTAGAAATTTTACCATTGTTCCTCACATTTATTGTTCCTCGCACTATATAGGTACGAAGTAAAACATCGTCCATAGAGCATTACTGAGGCGTGCCTTCAGATAGCCTCCTTCACTTTTAGTGCAAAGGAGAAAAGAAATTATAGTTCATCTTGTAGGTACATATAACCATGTTTCTCTCTACTTCTCTTTTCTAGCTGAGGATGGATGTTCATTTCTCACTTACACGTATTTGTAATTAGCTAATGAACGGAGGTATAGCACAAGTATCCTTATTGGTCGCTTACATGGTACAAGGCGTGACAGCACCTGCAAGATACAACACCAGCCAAAAGATGAAGTCATAACACCATGAAATATCCTAAAAATGTTGAGATATGCTGTGTAACGAGGCAATCCAAGTTGAATTCTTCTTCTTGTTTCTCTGTGCACATTACAAATAGAACTAAACTAAATTACCAATTTCTCTCGTTTCATTGTAAAATTACTAACAACTCTTTCAACTTAGAGCAATTAAATAACAGTGAGGGAAAGAATTTATGTATTTTAAATTACAGCGGAAGTCGAGGTTTAGTAAAATGGTAGGAACAGGAGAACAGTTGAGAAACATCATTTCAGAAATGACGCAAACTCCTTTCAAAAATAATTGTTGACAAATTGAACAGTTTTTTATAGATAGTTATCTTCAGTTAATTTCTGTGGTTCAAACTAAGCAAGCTGTCTTCCTTAACATCTGGGATTAGGTTTAAAGAAATCAGGAGTTCGAATCCTCAAACCCTCCGCTCTGACCTTGGGAATTATGAGTCCCTTTTTTCTTTGAAATTTGGTATAAAAATAAAATATACCTAATACATATAATAGGAAACTTATAAATAAGTTTTTGATGAAATCCCACATATAAATTTGTAGCTGTCTTTCAGTTAAAGACACATGCAAATAACAATTTTGTATTCCAATAGAAGGCTGAATTACATTACTTGTACCATTTATGGTGAAACTTTTCAATAGGGACAATATCTAAACAGACTCTTTATTTCACACAAAATATTTCATTTATTATATTCCTGATTTGTTTTTAGGACAGCCACATAGGCTGGGTGGAGTATAAGGTTGACTACCTGAAGTTAGAAACATTATAAAGGTACATAATCCCTAATAATAACGTCAAGGAAGCAAATAAAGGATAGAAAGGTAATCAAGTTCATCTGCAATCGTCCAGGTGCAAAAAGTAAATTTGATGAGAAAATGTTATTGGGATCTGGAGCAATGCGCCATTTTTTGCACCCAACGTTCATCCTTCCATAGACATGTAACTTGATTTTTGGTATATAATGGTGATTGTCTCCAGATGTTGCGGTATGTTATTAATGCTTATCAGTAAACCTAGCATCTGCGTTGCCACGTGTAGTAAAACACTACACATTTCACTTCAGTAAAGTATGTTTATTGACAAGTTTCTTTCTACGCCTACAGATGCTATTGAGCCAAATTTGAAAACACTTTCTCTGCTGAAACTTCTTTAGAAAGTTCTATAATTTTACGTTGAACACAGAACACAGAATACGTAACTTTAACTCTCAGGAGTTCTCTCTGAAACAAACCACAATTTTCGCTTAATTTTCCTGCGAACTTTAAACGAAAAATCTCAGATTTACTCCAAACTTCACTGAGAATTAAAGATGTTTGAGCAGATTTTTCCAGTTTTATTATGACTTACAATAAATTGAGCTGTAATGGCCACGGACACGTTGCTTTGAAAATACTATCGAAACACTGAGAATGTTGAATTTGACTGTCAGTAGACACGCGTACAAATTATGTCTTTAAAAGCACAGAAATTATCTGCATAGAATAGAATTGCAAATATAGCATTTCCCTAGTTTAATAACACACGCGTTTCTTGCTCGATGTAATATTAGAAATATACAATTCACGCACTATGTACCTTACATACAATTGTATTGCAAAATTGATTCTATATCACAAGTAAAAGCATATTAACTATGCATTTGCATACAAGTCCGATGTCTATGTCCATGAACCACCAACTATATAGGCAAATATCAATTTACAAAGACACAGGACACATGGTAAGTGGCAAATAACATATTAAAATTTTATTTCATTACTATTTATTTGATACTTTAAAATGTTCGTCGTTTAGCAGTTATCTGAAATTTACGATAACCTTATCTGGAATTATGTGAAATGATCTGAATAATCTTCTTTAACCATCAAGCATTTGTTTAGAAATTGCGATTTCAGTAATTCATTTCATGAACGTATTTTAATACTTAAAACAAGTGGGAGAAATCAGTCTTGACTGGATTAGCGTCTTTTAAAATTAATTTTCTGGAAACAGGCTCAAGATTTCGCAAAGACTGATTCCATATACTTGTAATTATGCTAGCAAATGTATGGAAAAACCTTAAATCAAATTGTCTAAATTTTTAGAAGTTAAAAATAACTGTCATGTAAAATAACGGATATGGTGTGTTTAGAAAAGATGACAAAGAAGCCTGAAGATGTACTTATACTTCGTTAGCTCTGTATTTTAGTGTATCAAGTTTATACCCATCAGAGTTTTATGAAATTGCGTAATATTGAAAAATTAACTTAGAATAAATAAGTAATCAAAATAATATTTGGGCTGTACATATAATTAATCATGTTATTAGCTCAACATATGTAATTTAAACAAAATTACGGAGCACCTTTTGAAATGCTGAGCGATGGGAGAGTTCTTTGAAAAATCTTCCCTTGACACTCTTAAACAGAATCTAGCGCCAATATGAATTTTGGTATTTATCTGCTTTTTTATTTTATGAATTATGTGTTCTCAGATAGATCCATGCAAGGAAAAAAAAAAGAAAAAAAAGTTCATTAAGGATGTTTGAATAATATCACCTCTTTGGAATGAGAGGACCTCAAACTCAGTTTTTGAATCGAATTCGACACTTCCTCTATCTTCTATAGATAAGTAGGTGAGAAACTAAACATGGCAATCCCTACATATAAGAGCAGAAAGAACAACATTGATATGGAAACACTTTAATGGAAACGTATAGAATATATATTATGAGATTGGCGAACTTCTTCCACCCAGACACGTGGTGTTGTGTTGGACAGAGAGGTAGCTGAAAGCGTGTTAGAGAGCTGTTATTGCCTTTAAGCTGGTTTTGCTCGTCTGCAGTTCTAAAGGCAAATCTACTCCCATCTACAACCTTTAGATTCAAATTTGCACCTCACGCAGATGTTAAAATGCATGATACGATTCAACAGCGAACAACGGTACCTTGTATAAAATACAATCAGTCACATGGCAACAGTTTTACTGGCTTCCGACCCTCTCTGCGCATATCCACTCTCTACCCGCCAACTAGGTTTCCAAGTTTTACGACCAAAAGGTCATAAACACGAGACCATTAGAACAATTGAGGTTCACTTCCTATGTGGTTTAGACCCCACCAAACCAGTGTAGTATACGAAAACAGAATAATGCCCTATAAACTGCGAAATAAAACCGCTATTGTTTATGCAGCGTTTTCCCTCAATACGAATAGATTTGATCTGTAAAATTAGATTTATTTTTGCATAGTTGCCTTGATCGAATAGAGAGCAACGATTAATGGTTATGAGCTTTCTAACCTGCCCATTTTTCTCTACCACATACATGTGTTGCAGATAGAAAAGGTATTGCAATTCTACCAACAAATTTGATAACCAGTAGAAACCTTTACAGAAAAATATCCACGTGAAGAATATACCTCAAAATTAAACATAGATACATATCAAACTTGATATTTTAGTACAGCATCTTCCAGGAATTGACACAAACAGTATATGTACCTGACATCAAATCCTGGCATCTCATAGCGACCAAATGATAAAAGATATGTGACCATTCCTAATACGGCTCGTCTCAAATAATAAAGAGAAAAGTTCATTTTCACATGAATGTCTTGTATACATACCAATAAACAGTAGAGAGTAGAGGCAATCATGTGAGTGTATCCTAAGTTTTATATGGAGAATATCATTGATAAATTGTAATATATTGGTATACTCTATTCCTAAAATATGAAGTAATCAAACAGATGAAGCTTTAAATAAACAAATGCGTATTTCATTGAACTGTTGCGCATCTTCATTTATTAACGAGTTGAAATGTGTGAGGTTCGTATTCGGCTGATTCCGATTTCCATCGGGTTGAGCTTTTCTTATCATGGTTTATTCGTGGTTTCTTAGAACCGTAAGAGAAAACTACTTTCTGTCAGAATGGGTGTTTCCCGTTTGCCCGCCTCGGTAGCGTGGTGGTAGCGAGTCTGCCTCACGCTCTAGAGGTCCCGAGTTCGAATCTCGGTAAGGGTGAGTTACCTGCATAAGTTTTTTTTTCCGGCGTTTTCCCTTATCCTGAACTCTAAGCTCCATGGAACCTGGGATCATTTGATTCATCGTCCGATTTGACTTAACGTTGGAGGACCTAAAATTGCAAAAGGTTCCATCGTTTCCTTTCTTGTATTCCAGGTTTGTAAGATCAGACAATGGTGATTGACACTTTGTGACGAGAGTTTGGAATTTGAGCTATGTAAAGATTTCTCCTCTGCTCTTAACTCTCCGAATGGAGTCCTTTTCTTGGAGTACCCCTTTTCATTCCGGGACCACTAGGTTGAAATGGCTAAGGCTGGATTGCCGGTGTCGAGATGTCATTCTGGAATTGTTAGGGACCCCAACTACTGGTGTCCGGGTCTGTCTGGTGTATTTCGCTTCTTCCCCAGCCTTCCTCTCATGCTTATACTGAAAGCACAAAGGGCCTATTACGGCCTAAATGCTATGCTGTGTCCATGTCTAGAGCTTATTTCGTCTATGGTTTTAACCAACTTTCATTACACGATGGACTCATCAATAAATCGTTCTATTATCTCATTCATTTTAACGATTGGTTATCTTATACTAATAGAGAGGTGTTTCAAAATGTGAGCTGGTCAATTGATAAAGTTATAGGTCAACTTACATAGAGGTAAATATGCTTGGTTTTGTAGTGTGAGGCTAGCGTGTCTGTCTCGCATTCAAAAGATTGCAAGTTCGAATCTCGGCTAGGATGGTTTACCTGCATGAACATGTATGGTAGCTTACCCTTATCGAAGAAGAATGATAAAATTCATAGGGACCGCGGACCCATTTGAAGACCATTTCAACCATTTCATTCATTCGTCCAACATCTGCGATGCATAATTCGGTTAAAGGACTTTAAACTCCCTCTAAAATGTGACCTGCTAATGTAAAGCAATAGGATACGCGATCCCAGAATAACTTTCTTTATCCATGACAATCAGTATTCTCGTAAACAGTAGTTACGTTTACGTTACTTTACCTACGTTCTCAAATTATATATACAGCAGGCAAAACAAAACACAACCGTTCGCAAAAATCGATTCCTGTATTAATAAATTCATGCAGTAAAAAAAACAAAATTATTTAATACATGACTCATTAGTCTGCAGAAAAGTCCAGTGCTAATATATATTAAACGAAACTGCATTTTTTTAGTCAAGTCAACAGATTGTACGATAAGATTTTATTTACCTCTAAGTTTTACTAAGTACATAGAAAAAGTATTTACACTAAACAACCCTAAAAAGAATATTCCTGAAATATTCAACCTGTAAATTTAATTATTACATAAATTTTCAGCAAAATATACTGTAATAAAAATGTTTACAGCTTTTAAAGAGTTGAGTAATTTTTGCTACTGTATCGTACTTTGAGGCGGAGATATTTCATTGAAAATGTTTACAATGAATGCCTAAGCAGTGAATTTTATATACTGAATATTTACTTTTTCGATTGGAGGGTTCACACATATGCACAAAGAGTATTTTTCTAAAAATGCTTTGAGTTCCAAGGATTTACGAATCTATATTTTTAGTAAACTTTCTCTATCGAATGTTTCAATAATGGGTAATGTTACGTCTAGCCACTATATATAGGAATAGAGAAAGTGAAAGTGAATAATTGTAGTAAAACGTGTGAAAAATATATTTGCTGGCTTAATTGTTGTAGATGTTTTAATATATGTTGTAAATTTATTGAACAAATACTTCGCAAATGTTCTTATTTGTGTTATTATTTGTTTATTTTTCCCTTAGAGAATCTAATTTGATTTGAACGTTTCTGCCAACCTTGCTGATCTAAGAAATCTATTGTGCTTTATTGTGATTGTTTTAGTCTTAATACCTTTTTTATAAACTAAACTGATCCAAAAAAGCCTTCTGGATTGTATAATGTAAAAATGCGGTAAAGACTTTACAATTTGTAATTTATCTCAGCATTTCATACGTTTAAAAGAGTACAAGTTAGAAACTTTCAAATGCAGAAATATTTTTAAATATACGAAACACTGAAATAGGTTCCTGTTAGACTTTTGACTGAAGTTCAGTTTTAAAGTTATGGAGCAAAGGTAGTTTTTTGACATTACCACGTCATTTAAACAATATCTAAATATCCGTTTGAACTTGTGAATATTATCTTTTGGATGCCTGAAGCTCTGCTGTTTATAAATGCATGTATGAGTTAATATTTTTAAATTTTATAGCCCCTGGACTTTACATCATCGATTCTCTTAACTGAACGATTACGAAACTGTTCCAAATATCCGCTTTGATGCATCCCACTAAGTAATATCCAGTTTATGGGGTACTTAGCTCATTATATTGCTGTAGATACCGATCTAAACGGACCGTCACTTCCTCTTCCAATGAACCTGTCTTACTGTCTTATGAGACGTGTTCGACGATTAGTGCAAGACTGAAAGATTAGTGTTGACGTGTATAAGGAAAGCCCTAAACCAACACTCTCTCGAGGATGTTTCCGGTCTTTCTTTATTTTGTCTGGGTCTGGACACTTTATTTGTTCTTGTGCACAACATGTGCGTTTATTTCTGTTGCTCTCACTTGTAGTGCTGCTGCTTTAATTTTATTGTCTGTTGCGTCTGCAAGGAGCGATGTGGGTGTAGCGCAACAAAAGAGGGAATTTCTGTCATGTTTAACAAGCATCTTAAATCACGGTTTTCCCAAGTTAATATTGGGCATGGTTATGAGGAACGGATACAGCGTCCATAAAAGTTTCGCACGCATTAGAGAAAAACAAGAAAAACAAATAACAAGCGGACGTTTGACGCACATAGATCTCATCCGAAGTTGGTAGATTCGTATTCCGACAAGAAGTGGCCTTTTAAAAAATGATATTTTTTTATACGTTCCATAGAGATGCAAGACGAAGTGAAAGCAAATATGTTTAAAAATGAAAAACCTACAGTAAGAGCGAGATTATAATTATATATATATATATATATATATATATATATATATATATATAGGTATACCAGCATTTAAGTTGAAATACAGATTATAGTTGCCCTGTTTGTTGTACACATAACCAGACCCTTTATTTATGTATTTATTTATACACAATTTATACACAAACAAAACAATATATGTAAAATACTCGAGGCAGTACTCTGCCCACCACAAGAAGGCAAGGCGGAGTCATGTGTATCGAAATCACTTTTTCTGTCATATCTTTCGGTTATGATAAGGATGGTAGGTTTATGTAAAGTACAGTGTGGTCCTTGGCTGAGGTGAGAATAGATAACAGCATGTAAGTTGAGATTCTTGTATTGGCGACTAATAATCTATTTGAAATGGTTTGTTTCAAATTCCTATTACTCGAAATGATAATCATAGAACTATGTATGCTAACTTCTCAGTATAAAGTTTTAAAATAACTGTTTCTGTAATAAAATGTGAAATGAATGTTACCTAAGTTGCAGAACTACTAAGTCGTGTTTAACGCTAGATCTACATAACTCGAGCACGCTCTGTAAGCTCTAGGGAATGTTGACATGTCACAATGGACATTCCTCTAACATTATTGTTCAGTGACAGTTGGTCGCATTGTATGCAAGGAAGTTGGTAGACCTGCTTTCAAACTGAAAGACAGTAGAGAATCGCTGTATGAAAACATGAAGCATATTAATGGCAACTACAATTCGTTTTGTTTGTAATATGTTTTAGTGTTGAAATTGGTAATAGACTTAGGTAAAGTTCTTTATACGTGATGTATCAAAGTGTTTAGCAAACGATAAGTATGATGGTATACTATCTTTGAAAAATTAAATGAAATACATCACTATAAGCGTCAAACATTTTTTTCTCCTAACAATTGGCCACAACGTTCACCACGAAGTAACAATTATACTAGAACACAGAGGAATAAGTGTAAAATCTAGAAACAAATTCTCGTTTTTTTATTTTAAATCCCACCTACCAATGCTCCAACTGAATATTATAATTCCTAATAGTGCTGATTCAGAACTGAAACAATTTTCACACTGATTTTTCTCATTTCTAGGAATTTTCATTTATTTGCTGATTTTCATGCTTTCCTTGATGAGGCTTAATAACAACATGACTCTTGACCTTTTCGTCTATCCTTATCATGAAACTTACTGATGACGTCATAACAAAGTTTCAATTGTCTAGGTAATTACTGTAGGAAATTTAAATTTCTTCACCTTATGGGTTGACTTTAACAGAGGTAAATTATTTATTACAAATATTTATTCTCTACTTATCATTTCTTTATAAAATAGTTAATCTTCCTTGCCAATGGTTTCGTTACTGATCATGTCTTTTGCCGTATACCTGTTGCAGTGCAACACGAGAATTTTGTGACGTACACACAGACACACACACTAAAACGCACACAACAGGGTTTCCAAGAAAGCAATTGAAACCAAATCCCCAAGAATATTATTGTAACCTATTATTTTGCTGTAGATGTGAGCACATAGAGATTGAGAATAAAAAACATGGCATGTTTGCCGTTAGCAAGATATCCTTGCGCGTGGCATTAAATCTGTTGTTGCAATAATTGCAAGGTTCACTGCGCACTGCCTGAGGAAGGTTTAATGGTCTACACGTCGGTAATTACAATGTGCATTGCCTCGTTCTTTGAGCTTGCAATTTACTACCCATTCACTGCAATTATTATTTTTCGTAAATTGCATTTAAGGCTGCAACAAAATTACAGTCGATGTTTATTATGAACTCGAAACTGCCTGTATCGCTTTAACCTTTTTCTTGACTACAATTGTATCTCCCCTCTCCTAAGAGGGACAAGCCTGTATGGACGTATACAATCATGCAAAATATAAAAGAGAAAAGCTGCTCTCCCCACCTCTCCCTCCTTCTACTTCAACTAGAGCTTTGGTGAAAATTTTACGGCCGGTCGTAAAGTTCTATAAATGCACCTGTAAGATGCTCGTAAAAACAATTTCTCTCCTTCTTTCTTTCCTGTCTCCCTCTTTCTTTCTTCTCACCTCTTCCTTGTTTTGTTTTTTTAAATACATTCCGCTGCTTAAGTACTATATTCTCTTAGATAATAACTCCAGACGTCAGTATTAGCCACGAGTTCCGTGCGCATTCTCAGGACTGCATTTTGCTTCCTTGCGTGAGAGGGTTTTTGTCTCAGATATCTCACGAAGTGCTCGCTTTTCTCAGAAAGCACAGCGGAGAAACTGGCGGTAAACACCATCTTGATGGCCATCAAATCTGCAGTCACGATATAAGTGAACATTTGCGGTGATCATTGCCAGTTTACCCGACAGAGAATTTACGAGAACATTCGTGGTAATGTAACTGATGAAAAATGAAGTGTGTATTTTATGCAGGTGTCGGATTGCTTTTCTTTGGAAATGACTACGTGTGAGATCCTCGGCTAGCTAACGCTGTGTAAGCTCACAGATGCAAGATTTGTCTGAAACTTTGTGTTTTAATTAAACGGAGGGATCCTAACATATGACTGAAAAAAGAATTAGACGTTCTATTTACCCGACTTTCTCTATCCTATAAAGTTTTGCTATCAAATTATTCTTACGAAAGTACGAAAGTTTTATACTTGATAAACTTTTGCAGCAGTGGCCACATATAAAAGGAATATCAACATATATACATATATTTAAAAACTAGACGCTTTATAAAATAAATAACCCATGGCGCGACAGCCCTTAGAGGGCCAAGGCCTACCAACCCGACTGCCGGCCTCATGTCCACTTACACACGCCAGAGGAGGACGATCATCCAACCGATGCGGGGAGGAGATGCGGTCAGCATCTCGGCATCCCCCAGGCGGAATGTTGGTTTCCGTGAATTGGGTCGCTTACCTAGCGTAAGCTACTCACTTTCCTCGCGATGCTGAGTGGGCACCGTTTCTAAAATCCCGGGAAATAAAATCCCCACCACATGGGTGGGATCGAACCCTAGACGCTTTATGTTGT
Organism: Mantis religiosa; assembly: GCA_030765055.1. Taxonomy (NCBI): domain Eukaryota; kingdom Metazoa; phylum Arthropoda; class Insecta; order Mantodea; family Mantidae; genus Mantis; species Mantis religiosa. The sequence goes on from CM060955.1 coordinate 81,126,109, forward strand.
CCTCAAAATTCTATGTTTACCTTCCATACAATTTACAGAAAACAAATTTTGACAGGATGTAAAAGTATGACAAAGTATTGATCAAACAAAGCATTAATTATGGAAATTTTTATACCGAAAATGTAATTTGAAACAAATTATGTAATTTAAAGATACCTATTGGTAGTTTTTCTATAGATTTATAGTCTGACAGCTCACGATTCATAGCTGATTACCACACATAAGCGGTCAGGATAATGTTTACCTAATTCATGCTTTGGAATACTGATCATGAAGAATCATGGAATAAATTTATAAGTGAGGTAGAGCATGACATACATAGGAGACAAACAATAGGATACAAACTAATTAAGCACTTAAATAAAAACGAAAAAAATGTAGCAAGTTTAAATATAATATCTGAAGATAAATGGATAGAGCACTACACTAACCCGTATTTTAGTAATGCAGAAAATGATTTACAAGAAAACATCTCAAAAGAAGAAGAAAAGCAGCAAGAAGAAGATCCAATAACCCTTGCAGAATTAGACGATGTATTGAACACTATTAAAAATCGAAATGCACCAGGAATAGATGGAATGAATGGAGAACTTATAAAATACAGTGGAATAATGTGCAAATTAAGAATACTACGTTTAATTAATAATTGTTGGGAAAAAAGTAAAATACCTGAATCATGGTCAATAGCTCTAATCAAAAATATATTCAACAAAGGCGATTGCAATAACTGTGTAAATTATAGAGGGATAAGTTTAATGAACCCAAGTTACACAATATATACTAAAAGAATAAATAATAAACTGAAAACTATTACAGAGTGCCTTATAGCAGAAGAGCAGATTGGATTCCGCAAAGGCCGTTCCTATATAGATAACGTACTTGTCCTTAATCAAGTAATTGAACAACGAAGCGAAAAGAATTTGGAAACACCTATCGCATTCATTGACCTGGAAATGGCATTTGTTAGAATAAATAGAACAAAACTATGGCAAATATTAGAAAGTAAGGGTTACCCACCACATATTATTAATGCTATAAAAGGCATATACACAAATACATCTATAAGAATTGATACTGGGGATAGGTTAACAGAACAAATTTCTACCAATACTGGACTAAGACAAGGGTGTAGCTTATCACCTACTCTTTTTATTATATATATATATATATATATATATATATATATATATATATATATATATATATATATATATATATGGACGATATTCTAAATGAATGTAAGATTTTAGTAGACCCAGGAATCAAAATAAGAGAAAGTATTTATATTAATACACTGCTGTTTGAGAATTACCAAATATTGATTCATCGGAATGAAAATCAACTGCAAAAACCAATGTATATTCTAAATAATATAGCACAAAAGTATAATTTTAAAACATCAGAAGGAAAAAAAATTATGGCTTTTAAAGAAAATTATAATGTGAGATCAAAAATTGTTTTAGGAAATAGGATTTTAAAAAAGATATCGAGTTTTAAATATTTATGACGTAACATAAGTTTTAGAAACAATGCTGATATAGAAGAAAAAGTAAACAAACTCCGAGCAATATGTGGGACAATCTAAAGAACCTTTAAAAACAGAGTGAGAAGGGATACAAAAATGAAAATGTATAAGGTAATGCTATTCCAACATTACTATATGGAAACGAAATCTGGGTGTCAACACAAAACGATTTAAATAAAATACAGTCTGCAGAAGTGAAATTTTTAAGAGGTGTTAAAGGTGGTACAAAATTAGACAAAACAAGAAATGAGGATATTAGAAAGGAATTACAAATCGAACCAATCCATGACAAAATATCAGAACGAAGGCAACAATGGCATGAACATATATTAAGAATGGAGGATGGAAGATATCCAAATGCAGTACTAAACTATAATCCAAAAGGAAGAAGAGACAGATGACGACCCAGGAAACGCTGGAGAGATCTATGGAGCCGGAACCGGCGATATGCCCAAACCATGGAGTGAAGAAGAAGAAGAAGAAGAAGAAGAAGAAGAAGAAGAAGAAGAAGAAGAAGAAGAAGAAGAAGAATATTGAATTTGTTTAGAGTTCTATTGCAACTGGGCAATGCAACATACTGTACAAACAACCATAGAAAAAATTCAGGAATTAAGAGGAATCAAACTGCTACCACACCCAGCTTGCAGCCCTGATCTCGCACCAACAAATTATCATCTTTTTCGATCTATGGCCCATTTTCTACGTGGAAAAAATTTTGACAACTTTGAAGCAGTGCAAGTGCGCGTCATCAAATTCTTCGCATCAAAAATCGGAGATTAATACCATCGTATGATAACAAACCTCGCGGAATAATTGTTCAAGACAATAGAATCTAACTGTCTATACTTTGAAAATTAGTTAATTGCTTGTCAGAAAAATATCAAATAACTTTTCCTTAAAAACAGTATCACAGTATCAAGGATAATAATAATAATAATAATAATAATAATAATAATAATAATAATAATAATAATAATAATAATAATAATAATAATAATAATAATAATAATAATAATAATAATAATAATAATAATAATAATAATAATAATAATAATAATAATAATAATAATAATAATAATAATAATAATAATAATAATAATAATAATAATAATAATAATAATAATAATAATAATAATAATAACCAGCATATGACTACATTTGAGACATTATTTTGTTTGTAATTAGTGCTGTCGTTTATGTAATTAGTGCTGTCGTTTATGTAATTAGTGCTGTCGTTTATGTAACAAATTTAACGTTTGCAATAGAACTCACAGTGTGCAAGTTGCAAGGTAATTCTGCTTTATTCTCTTTTATTCCCCTCCTTTTCTGCAGAGAGTGAGGAAAAGGAAGGGATGCACTAAGCATCACTTTAAGGCAGGTGAATGGATTAAGAAAAGCAAGTTTTTGTTTTAAAAGACAAAAACATTCAATTAAACTTCTGGATCATTAAAATGAGTAGTCACTTCACAGTTCATACTCAAAACCTGTAACTCTGACTAGATTTCGTATGAACTGCCTGATCCATAACCTTGAACTGCATTTCTTAGCTACTGTAATTACCAGTCACTTTTCATTGGTGCTAGTTCTTTGTTTAATTTATGTTAACATGGTAGAAAATTAAATTGTTGAATTTACCTCTTAGAAATCTTTTGAATAACATATATTACTTAATGCATCTGAAATATATTTATATTCTTATCAACAGACATACATAAATCTGTTGCACTTGGGGTTAAAAATTCAGTTTTTTTTATTTTTAAATCTTATTATAATGTCATTCCTTTAGATAACAAATATATAGTTAAATAGTTCATTGGAACAATATTTTATACCTAATTTGCTAATTATATTAGTGGGTGTTAAGTATTTCCACGCTCCTTTTCGTAAGTTTTCATAAAATCGATCGTAACTTCTGTATTACTGAACAGATAATTCGGAACTGATCCTTGTTTTTTAAGGGATCTTCCAAGCTTTCTGCTGGTGCCACTGTAACTCCAATGATGCTAGATTTTTTTTGTATATGGCTGTGAATGTGAACAGTTATTTGTTCTGAATAATATTTTGTACTAGTTATTGGTGAACATATGATATGGGTAGTCCAAAAAACATTTCGTAAGAGAAGGCTTATAGGCAATCGTTTTCCTAAACATAGAAAAGTAAATGTAGAAAATATAAATAGAATAGACAGTGAAACCACATATAATATTGAGGTAAATAAGTTCAGTTCACACAGTATATAGTAGTCATATACAGAAGTTGATGAGCTGCGAGACCTGAAAGCAGATAAAATGTTTGAAGAACTGGCCAAGACGGGAAGAGAAATGAAGAGGAACTTGAAAAGAACAAGTGAAAATACAGAGGCTGAAGACTATGCAGCAGGAATGTTCTAACTTATGTAAGATGTGAGTAATCAATATATAAACTTTAAAACTGTTTTTCTCAGTTTCACATTTTTTGAGGTTCCAAAACACTTTTTTAAAAAACTAATCAACAAGAACATGTGATTTTTTGTGTGTATTAAGCAGACTTATAAGAGGGGATTTGTTCTGAGATTCATAATACTTGTTTAAAAAAAAATCTGAAATTTCAGTGCTTTTTTTTAACAAAAACTAAAACATTATAACAAATTGTCAGTACAACAATGTAATTGTTGTAATGTGTACCCAAAAATCATGGAAATAGCCTTGTGGAGATAGGCAGTACCTTCTCACCTTAAAGAAGAGAACACCACATCTAACATCAAGAAAAACTGTTTTTTTTTTGTCACTTTTATCTTGATCTTTCATTGCGCAAGGTTTTTCTTTGTCGCGCATTTAAAGCTGTACATCAGTCAAAAAGGGGAAGGTGTTAGGAAAAGAAACGCAGAAGAATACGTGTAGTTTAATAAGAAACAGGTTTTAGGTTAGGGAATGGGTGGAAACCATTAATAAACAATTAAATCGATGGCGTTTTAGGCAAGGTGATACTACTGTGATTTGCCATTGTCTTTTGCAGAATCAGAATGAATCGGTATCACTGGTTCAATGTCACAACCTAATTGAGAAACTCACCATTGCCTTATTCTCTTTGTACAATGACCAGAAATCATAAAGGACATTCTATTGGGGATTAAAATGTATAATATTATCTTTTTCAGCATTTCACAATTATTATAACCAATATAGGTGACAATTTCCAACACAAATGTTTCTGTTGCCAAACCTACGCTATAGCCAGCAGTGCTTTCCATTGTCGCTAGGTGCGCTACATGTAGCTATAGACCCATACGTTCTTGTTTATGCACCTAAATTAAATGACTCCCACTGCAGCCATTGTCCACCATAACGAAATATATAAGCCTATATCCCTCCCAACTCCATCCCCCCCACAACGCCTATATTGCAGCTGAAATGATCGCCCGACGCCCGAACCAGAGCGAGCAAAGCAACCTCCCCACTCCCCGCTAGCCCCCCACTACATAGACGCCGAGTGCTCTTGCCCCGAAATGGTATATCATATTGCCCCTTTGGGGTCTTCCACAAACCATACATGGTGTAGATAACCGTGACAACTAGAAATGTTGTTTATACTGCATATATGTGCTTCAGTTATAGGGGACTCGTGCTGGCAGTGCAAAGCAGTTTTAACCCTTTAGGGAAATAACGAAGTAACGTAATATAGGCCCAATACAACGTTACGCCACTCCCAACCCCTGGTAGTTGTGTGAAACAGCGACGCAAGTGATCTAACAATTGCTGCCACGCCATGTTGCGGCTGTAAACGTCATCAGCAGAGGTTAATGGGTACCAGTAACGATGATGTCACTGTTAAGTCTTTATGTTCCCTTTGTGAAACAAGTGATCTTAAACGTAGTAAAGTGTCAAGAGGGGAAGGTATTTATTCATTAGTGATAAATACCAAATGTTCCACTTCATATACTAATTAACGAGCCCAAATGTGTATTAAAGCTTAAATGCCAATAACTTACCTCGTTCTAACCAGTAACAACGTAATGACAAACAAAATGTTTTTCTTCCAAACTTATTCCGCAAATCATGACCTAACAAATATGGAAGTTTTAAGGACAGAACTAGGTGGCTCCGTGGTAACGTGTACATTTGTATTCGGGAGATTTCAGTTTCAAATATCAAGACTGATTACCCTGATCATCTAAAGGGCGGTTTTATCAAGGGAAGTTTACTATCATCCCTGGTTTCACTGCGTTTTACTTACTTCTTCACCGCCATTCCAGGAATACTGAGAAAAAATTTGCGTGCTCCTCAAATACTACTGACCCAAGCATTGGCTTGTAGGTCATACAAAGAGGAGGAGAATCCGCTGAAGAGAAAAATCACTAAGACGAAGAGGGTGTATACCTCAGGGAATAAGTCTAAATATGATTTTCCTATTTATACGTTAAATTTTTAAATTGGCTTTAAAAGATCAGGGTATCGCCTGATTACTTCAGTTGACGACAAAATAATTTCATTTCACATCTAAGAGCGATTTTGTTTACAAAATATGTCATACAAATGAAGTTGTAGCTTGGATGCGCGCCAAAGAGGCAGCAGAGTACTCATGATTCCCAAGAATTTGCTTGCAGCATGAAACATACCTCGGCATTGGGGGCTAGCTGTCGTCACGGCTGAAGAATGTGTTAGAATGAAGTGGCAGGAAGCCCAAACACCTGTACCCAGCAACTTTTAAATGCTGTACTCCAAAATATTCTCTCCAATCCAAATCAATATATTTAATTGAATTTAAACCAATAGTTAATGGTATTTTATTTACTCCAATAATAAATATTGAATGATCATGAAAATATATAAGTTGTTCTATTAAATGCGAAGCACTATCTTGTTCACGTTCCCCCTCCAGATGAATTTTGAGCACTGCTGCAGCTTTCGCGCGAATACTCGCACTCAGACGATTGATTTGGAAAAGCATAATGTAAAACCTCTGGAAGACAGTAACGGTTGATAGTTCGAAGGAGCTGCGGAAAACACATGATCCACGCTTTATAAATATTAATTTCTATAGCAGGAATAAATAGTACGGGCAACGGAACATAGTATCAAAACATTCGGGTACCTGGATCATGGTGAACGATTGCAGGAAACAAGGTTATCGAGCAATTCACTGTGGATATTTTGGAAGAGCAGAAAGAAAGACAGGATCAGTTGGTTGTAAAACAAGAGGATAATTAAGAAAATGTTGAATTACACCATGTTTTAGGTCTGTAAAGTATTTTGTAGGTGACAAAAGTTTAAAAGACATGTGCAGTACAATTTCTGAATCTTTGCAATGCCAGGCTTAATTTTAGATTTGTGTTCTGGTTTCATTGTTTAAAGAATTTGTATAACATAATTTTGTAAACAATTTTCAGCATTTATTTTTGATATTTTCTACTAATACTACTAGACAAAGCTCTAAAATGACTTAAGAAGTCACCCATACGTGAGAAACTGTGATGAGATTGTATACCTGATTACGTGGTACCATTTGAAACAAATGCTTTCTGCGATGTCTGGTGTGTTAAACAATGAAAATATCTGCATACCTTGGGTTCATTTGCGTTGAGTTATGGACGGTGCATACTACAAGTAAATGGCGTATGCAAGGGTATTCCCTTACTTCAGTACAGGCCAGTGCTCGGCGTGGCATATTGCAAGAAGCTGTATGCCTATAGGTATGAAAACGCCTGGGAGGTGAGGCTACCCACACATCTACTAGGTAAATCATGTGGGTTGGAAATAAGGCGTATATCGTTGTGCACAGTAGGCATAAATTAAAACAAGTCGGTTTTAGTTAAGAGTGTAAATCTTTGCCCAGAATTTTTACGAGCATAGCAACTCGGTTTTGCTTTCTGATTATCGTATTCTGCAGGGAGCCTGAAATGAAATCAGTCCTTTCCGCAATACTACTCATATCATAATATTAAATAAATTTGATTAATACACCCGGCTTGGGTCTCATATTTTTGAACAGATGTATTTTTAGATGTGCACTACTGCAGGCAGTAACTATTTTAGCTTACTGTAACCATTTTTATGTTTTATGTTCTGTACAGTTAAAAATGTTGTATTTACCGAAACTATATTTTTGATACATTTTAATTAGGCTAAAATCAGAGTTGAGTTAGGGAAAATTTATATTATTGAGGGAATCCTAAAACATCCAACATTTAGGCTAACTGCTCTGCAGTAGTCAAAGAAATATAGGATACTTTAGATGGACTTCCTATAAAGAATTCAAATAATTCACATATTAAGATTTTTTTCAAATTTAAATAAAAATTACCTGTTTAGGCAATATCGCCCTATGTTGCTTATATTTCTACTGCATTCTTGAGAGTTCCAGGGATTGTGATAATTTTTATTCTAATAATTTAATCCTTAAAAGGTTTAACAATACTTACTCTGCCCAAAAAGGAGACTGATGCACTATGTGATGTACTCACAGAACTTCCTAAGCTCAGACTTTTGTAGAAAAGTGTAGGCATTCCTCTATCTGCTTCTTGTTAATCTGAAGTAAACTTGATTTACATATTTACGTTCTCTTTGTAGGATAGTAGGCTAAAGTAAATCATATTTTTAAAAGGCATCGCTATTTGAATATGGTTTTGGAATTACATGATCCCTAACAAAAATGAATAGAGATTTCCTACCTCTAGAATGTGTAAGTATCTTAAAACTAAAATCAATAGGAAAGAGAATTTAGGTGGTGGTTAATGCATTTTTTTTTACCAATTGTGCGCACTGTAATGTAGATTTTATGTAACAATATTTTGTTGCTAATGTACCCTGGCGTTTTGCTTTGGTTCCCTGCTAAGGAATGGACCAGTGTTTGATCCCACTCCGGGAGGGGGGGTGGGTTAAATTGCAAGACCCGGGTATAGAACCGGTGCTAATTCAGCATCGCAAGGAAATTGAGGAGCTACTATAGGGAGCAAAACCCTTGTCAAGAAAGCTGATATTTCTGACTGGGGGCTCCTCATGCTGATCACATCACCTCCACATCGGTAGGACGATCGCCCACCTCTGTCTTGCGCAAATGGCCGTGAGGCCGGCAGTCGGGTTGGCCGACTCTGGCCCGCATTTACGTGGCTGTTATGCAATGGGTTACAATTTTATTATTCTGTAGACTCCTAAGGTTTCATATATATAGCTATATAGATATTATAAACGAAGCGTAATCGCAGAAATCTCAAGAAACACATTTTATTCGTTGTGTAAATATATTAAATATATTAATATTACATATTAATTACATATTAAATAAGTAGTGCTCTAATCGAAATCATTAAAGCTATTTGAAATAAAATAAAAAGTTAAGTAGTTTTATACATATAAGAAGTATGTTTAGTTGGGAGATTTTTCTTTTATAAATAAGTTGTCTTGCCCTAGGAAGACGCTGAATTTAAATACAATTTTCTTAAATGATTTTTTTTTGGTTCAATTTTGCTCAAAAACGATATTTCAGGTTGTATCTCATTATCGAATTTTTGGGTGGAGTAAAATACTTCCTCTTTCTTATGTGTAGTAGGGAAGGGGAAAATGCCTGTTTTGATGTAATGGACAGCTTATTATAGATTTTTGGGTGGAATGAATTCATAATTCCTGTACTTACAGGTGTAGTAGATAAAGCAAAAAGAGTAAAGCTTGCAAATAATAATCCTTAGCAGCTTTACTAAGCTCAAGAAATTGTCCTCATTCCTTATAATTTTTGTACACTTTGCACTATGCTGTAATACCTATTCCCCACTCACTAACAGTGTTCCAGTTTTGCAGTTTAAACGTTGTTATGAAGCCAACAAATTTTGAGGTCAAGTATCAATAGGAAAATATTTGAAATTGAAACTCCGTAAAAAAAACTTCATGTTGTCAGAACAAACACCACCAGATATGAGGCAGTAATAATCACGTACTTACCTGCAGTGGTGCAGCACCTCGTGTTACAGAACAATGACGCAGAGAGCTACTTAGGCCGCTGTAGCTCCAAAGTCAACTCTGTCCCGAGTACCAGCGCGGAGGTGGTCCTGTAATGCGAATACGTAATGAAATAAGCCTGGGATGTGGTGATAAAAGTTCTACATGCCCGTTCCCCATCCCACAGTTTAGAAGGATAGAGTAAATAGAACGGTATTTTTTCTCCCCTAGTCACACCCTCTCCTCACCTCCCAAGTCCGATATGCTAAATAAAGTACCACAACGTTTGTATACTTCCGCCGCATCGGAGAGTCGTTCGGGTCCCCATGATTTATCTTTACTGTGCACTTCTTAACACAAACTCTTCCCTTTCTTTACCAAGGAATTTTGCACTTCAGGAGATCAGCAGCGTTCTTTTTAGAGGCGTATGTTACTGATCTGATTCTTTTCTTATTTTATAGTTGAACTTCATTATTTCATAATCGTATTTCGGTAACAAACTTGGTGCATTATATTTAATCCAGTTATACGCTTTTAATTTTTTCACGTATACAATATAAACAGAAATGTCGATGAAAATACGTGTTTTGAGATTTCCTCAATAAAAAGCAAAGCATTTTAAAAATATACCTGTTTGCGGATGTATCTGCGAACAGCATAAATCCAAAAGTTGCTCATGTACCAAACTTGTTATTTAAGATGAGAATATTCCAACGATACGGTAATTTTATATGGAAGACAATCCCCACACTGCATCTGAGAAAAGAAAAGAATAAAAAAAATTATGTTCTCATAAATCGCTCTAAATACTTTGCTTAAATGTCATCATTAAAGTTATTTCTATGACTAACGAAATGTACAACTCGAGTGTTCTGGGAACAGAGCTTGAAGTCGTTTTCATTTTGAATGATATTTGTATAATTGGTAAACTAAGAAAGATAGAGAAAATCCTACTGAACAAAGAAAGACCCCGTTAAAAGCACAACTTTGTTAAATAAAGTATAGGAAAATACCACTTTTGAGATATTGTTTTTTACTTCTTTAAAATTTCAAATACGTATACTTTTCTCAGATGGGGAATCGTTATGAGCTGTATTTTATGTTCTGTTATGTTACGGCAATAGAATCTCCAAAGCCATCATATAGTGACCATCTCAAAGTATTTTTCTCCTTAATTTCACTATATACCCCTATTTCTATTGTATTTATAAGGAAATGTGTCATATCGATCAACATGATGTAGAGAGAAGAAAAATGAATTAGTAGAAAAATGAATGTGGGAGCACACCGTCTTTCTTTTTTTATTACTACGTATAAATAACTTTCTTTGTCTGGTTCACAACTAGAGAATCACTCGTGTAGCTTCATTCATATGCAGTTCTGTAGACAGGGAACTGGAAATGATGCGGATCCTTTGAGGTACTGGAAACCTTATCTGATTATCTGAGGGATGGTACCTTTTTAAAGTCAATGGCACCAAACCGAGGCTTTATAAACTGCGTTATTCTCTCGATCAGACGTTCCTCGTGTCATTTTCAGACAAACCCAGCAAAGGAGAAACAGGAGGCTTTGGCCGAAGCTGTGGTTTTAACTACCTACATGTGTTGTTGAAAAACCTGTGTTCTTTTTCCTTTGTATTTGGAGGTCGTTAACTCGAAGCTTCGAACGATGAATCTTAAAAATTAACGACTCTCTAAATGACTCCCAGTTCATTAGCACAAAATTATTTGACATTTATTTCCTTCTCTATGGAATGGAGCATTAGATAGAAGTACTAAATCTGTGATTGGAGCTTCCTAATTTAGCAAAAAATTAATTTTACGTATATTAGGTTTAGGAACTCTTTGAACTACCGCATCCAAAGCCATAAACTAATAAGTGACCAACACAACACGACTAAAACTCTGACAAAAGTATAAAAAATTGTAATATTTGAAGGTTATTGAATCAACATTTGCTATATCTAATGATATAAAGCCCTACTTGAACAGAATTCTAAAAATTACATTTTATGTTTGCGAATATGTCCGCAACAGTTTAAACAAGAAGAGACCCAGAGATAGAATAGGTAATAACGAATTCCTATTTAGTAAATGCAAACCAAAAACAAGGAAACTGTTAACACCACAGAAAAATGCATTTGGTTTCAGCTGTGTTGCATCTGCACTTTCTGTGCAGTAAGGATTTGACTATCTCTGAAGGTTTTCAGTTACGTAAACACATTTCAGAATGACGAGGACTCCACAGGTTCTTGTCCGGAAATTCAAGTCATACATTTCGTTTCTCAGAAATTTCATAACCATGTGCTAATTTCATTAAAATCGTTAGTAATTTCTGATAAAACAAACGTTTTGAGCGTTTCTTCCATAGAAAATATGTAGGGAGGACTCCCTTTCTTATCAATCTCCGTGGTCATGCGAAGCAGTGAAAGTAAGAAAACCTAAGTACCAAATTTGATATTTAGCTATCTACCTACCTTTCTGTTTTACATATGCTTTCAATATACAGAGATGCATATGAAGGCAAGAGCACACAAACACGCGCACACATGGACGTATGGATTTCAGCCCTTCAATCAGCATCTATAATCCCCGTTGAAATTGTTAAAAAAAAACAAGAGTGATAATTCCATTCCCACCTGCTTCGTGGTACTTGGATGTAAACATCAGGCAATCTGGCGGGACAATATGACTTGTCATTTTCTGAACTGTCCACGCTGTTTGGCTTTGTTTGTTTTCTGGCATCGTTTAGAGCCTGTATTTCCAGGAACCTTGTAATTCCGTTGATTAAAGTCGGGGATTTAATACTGAAACTTAAATCAAATTTAATTGACTAACTAAATGAAAACCGTATGGTGGTTCGAAGAACTTAATTGGATACATAAATCACAAAAGCCATCTCGGGTAAAATGTAGGGACAGATTAAGCACTAAGAGAGCATTTTGATATTGCTGACAGGTTATTTTGCAACTCATAAATTTTAGGTATGCTTGCACATTTTGAATACACAAGGTTTTGACCTTATATCTTGCTTCTTTATAACTAAAGCGCGCCAAAGTTTAACTTCCAGGCTATTAGAAAACTTGATATGTTAATTTCAAATATATTAATTTCCCCTAGATCATTCTTTTAAACGTTATATGACATCTGAGGTGAATGTAAGCTCTTAATGTCGTACGAAAAAACATAAATAAGGACTGTTAGTGGAATAAACGATGCAAGATAGAAAACCTGTGTCCAGAATAAAATTATTCAAAATCATCCATTAATATGTAGTGTCACAAGAAAAGCTTTTAATTTTTTGAATGGAGCAATTTGATTGAATCTTCATGGCGGTTTATTCCAACGTTGACGCATGATGTGAGTTTTGAGTGATAATTGCTAGAAAAAAGAGAGTTAGGAGTTGCCGAGATGATATTTTGAAATGCATTTGTGGCAGCTTACAGACCTTTGGATACTAAAAAATGAATTCATTTGAGGAAACTCCACCGCCGAGGTTGCAGATTCTAAAAGAAGCAGTAATTGAATACAGAGGAAAATGGCTGGATCATATCAGCAGAATGATTGACAATTGAACACAAATAATAAAATAATTTAAATAAATAGATTTGAGTGTCGATAGGTCGCAAACGAGGTGGCAGATCAGTTTTCTTCAAGTCGGAATGCTTGTGCCGTGAAGATTATTATTATTTTAGAATAGACAGAATCCGTAATTTCGTTCGCACTGCAAATGTTCTCTCACCCGCTGCCTTCCTTTCTCTCTTTTCTCTTCTTCCTTCTCATTGTCTCTCCTTTCTCTTTTTGAATCACTGCAGGTTTCTATACATCGGTCATGATATGTGATTTTTTTTTTATAAAAGTGCTTAACAATTTGATATTTCTTGAATTAAACGTTTAATATTATATAAAGATTTGTGTGTTCTTACTGCTTATTATGGGTTCAGTTTTCCGTGACAACCTGAAATTTTAATGCGTATAGATAGAATAATATAAGAATAAAAAATCTATGGTTCTTAATTATCAATCCCTTGGAATTGCCATAGAAGGTAGAAAAGGTTTTTTAGGGTGCAATTATCGTCCGATATGACTTAGCGTTGGAGGATGTAAATTCAAAAAAAAAAAAAAAAAAAAAAAAAAAAATAGTGTGCAATTTCTATTTTTTTTTAACTTTGCACCACATTAAAGTTCCCGCTTTGCATTAAATGATGAAGATGACCAGCTGCGGAGGAGTGGGAGCTTAGCAACTCGAACTGTAGAAGATTTTGCATGTTTATGCCCCCCATACAGGTAAAGGAGGTAAAAGGTGGCAGGGAAACACGACAAAGGAAAGGGCAGGGACGGTAAAGTTCCAGATTTCGACTCTGCAGTGAGTAAATTAAGGTACTATGTAACCCATTTTCTAGAAGGGATCTAGTATAAGTTAGGGCCAGTGCTCATGGCAATCGTTTTCGCTGTTCTTGATGTTAGTGTAACTTAGACCCCAACAAATCGCTCTGTCACAATATTTCGAAAACGTATTGACTTATTCCATCTAATTCGAAAATGGTTATCCTTATATGGACAGTCGGTTTTGCTGTATAGCTTTGTCTATTGTTTAAGTTGAGTTGGGTGCATTAGGTGCTGTTTCTTGTAATGAAGTTTAAATTTGGATACTTTCCAATCAACACATAACTGCATAGAATACCTGGGTTGGCTTTTATTCGTCCCATTAAACGGAAAAGAACTTGTAGTTTTACTGCTCATAAAATAAGTCAAGTTAGATACATAAACATGAAAATAAATGAACCATGAAGTGCGCCGAAAGACATTTGCAATTCATTATAACTGATCTGTTTTGATGGAGCGGTGTTGATACAGTGATGCAGGTAATCTTGTTTGGATTCTCTGTACATTAGAGCTTAGGAATGATAGCACTTCCACCATCTACGCTAGCGAAGTCAGCTCTGGGTGTTTACAAAAAATGCTAATGGTGCATTGCAGGACACATAAAGAGAGGTAAGTGAGGAAAATTTTCACAATAAAGGTTCCAACAGCAGAAAAATATTGTTCCCAAATATTCTTCTCGCTGTGGTTAGTATCATTAAGGGAACGACAGTAGCGATAAACAAACCTTTATTAAAACATACAATTTACCTTTTCATTTCATATTTTATACACTAAATATAAAATTTTAATAAAATATCAGTTACATTTTTCTAAAAGCAAACTCCTAAACGCTTAGTGAGAAATATAAGTAAATGAACTGCGATTATTCTTAACAAAACTTTTAAGTAAGGCATTATGACAAATATATTTTACATATTTTGTAATGAATGAGCGGGATTTAAGTAGACAGATTAGTGAAAATTGAGGTTTATAATAAATTACTATTAAATCTGGAAATGTTGGAATTTAAATATTGTTGATATCGGAGTGAAAATGAAGATATTGCGCGATTATTTCACTATCCCTGAGCACGGAGTATGCTGTAAAGTAAGAGTGTACAATATTTTATGAAAAATATGTGAGTTGCTAATAGCAGGGAATTTTCCTCTGAGTTTTACTAGGCTATAATATCTTAGATACCTTTCTGCTTTTAAAAGTTTTCTTTTAATTTTTAAATAATAAGAGTGACATTCTGACACAATATTCTTAAACCATATATACTATCTAATAATTGCTATGCAGTTATCAGCGTATGAAAAGAGTGTCCATAGTAAGCTCACCCATATTAGATAATTTATATACTTGATAATTTATGCATTTTTTATATTTTATATTATTGTACGTTTATATTAGAAGTACGGTTATTAACAAACATTTCCTACCTCAATACGGAGTCCTGCGCAGTAGCGTAGTGGGCTAAGGCAGCATGCCTTGGTCTCTGGCCACGGAAAGCGTCCCGGGTTCGATCCCACCCATGGGGTGCGGATTTTAGGTCCCGGGTATAGGCCCGGAGGACGTTACGCTAGATATGCGGCCCTGGTCACGAAAACCAACGTTCTGGCTGGGGGATGCTGAGAGTGGACGTAAGGCCAGCAGTTGGGTTGGTAGGCCTTGGCCCTCTAAGAGCTGTCGCGCCAGTGGTTAACTTTAACCTCAATACGGAATGTGAACCTTAAATCTTATTGAAAAATATAAAATTGCATTCTTAAGGAGCATTTGCCTATGTAAAATAGCTTACACGTGCACTTTAAAAATCATAATTCACATGTCTTACTGCAACCACAAATTTTATGTCGACATGGTATATAATAAACATTTCGAAAAGCCTACATAGTACATATTTTGGGTTTTGGAAGATACCATTTTGTCCTCTTAACATCATGTGAATGATAATTCAAGTCAGTATAATTATACACAGACTAGTAACCCAGTATTGCACTGATGTTTACACACTATAAGTGTGTAAAATAAAGACAGAACAATTTTTAAAAAATTTAATTGGTCTGCAGTTTGGATCTATATGCATTAAAATAAGTGTCCAAAGTTTCGTCCAAATTGGAAAACTGCCGATCATTTGTTAAAAATAGATTGAACATATGCGTATGGGTAAGTTTTTGAGGTTTCATAGTATTGTCGCGAGGCATTGTTGCGACGGGTGCGGCTGGCACACGCAGTCAGATAGTGCAGTGCGGAGATAAAAGCTTGCCGAAACAGACGAAGAAAGAGACAGATAGATGACTGGAAGATTCGCTTTCTGGTGCCGTCTTGATTGTTACAGAACGTTCTACTAATTTCTAGAACAATGAGTCGAGATATAAAACTGCCACTGCTGTCAAAGCAGGGGGGACAGTTGTAATTGAACTTGTGTAGTGAGTTGAAAGTGGAGAACTGTTAATTGTAGACCTTTGAAGTGTACGTTTGAGTGATTTTGTTGGTTTGTATATCTGTGGTGAAGCAACCAGTGTGTATGACACGTCACTTTTAGAACTTGTGAGGGGTGTACAAAAGTGTCTTTCTACGGAAATAAAGAACATTTTGAATTTCTGCAAACTTGACTTTTTGTTTTACAAACCTACAAAGCCGCAGTATTCTATAATTTTTACCGAGTCCTAAAATCTAAGTAAACAAATACGTGGGTTGGTTAATCAAACAGTGTAGTTTTATCTATGAAGGTTTGAAAATAAACTAAAGGTAGCTTTTAAAAATGTAGGATATTGTATCATTAAAAATAAGGATTAAGTGGTTACTGAAAGTCTTACGTAATCTTTATTTATAGTCTTTCCAAAAGTTTAGGTAAACGTGGAATAAGTTGGCGTACGATTCCTATATAGGGGGTTTCAAATATTGTATAGGTAGGGCTTTAGCGTTGCAACATAGCCTATTAATTTTGCTGAGTTTTATATTATAAGAGCACAAAGTTTTTTCTAAATAGGCCAAAGAACGTGGACTTGTAAATGAAATGTGTAGTGTTTAACGCTCGAACTCGGGCCGCTTTTTTGAGAGCCAAACTGTCTAACCACTCAGCTACTGCGTGGTCTCTGTTTACTTGTGTGTCAGTGATTCATTGTAAGGGCAGGTTATCATTTTTGTCAGTTGCTAGAATCCATCTCTAACCGATTTGGTTAGATAAATAATGAAAATAGTATTTTATGAAAGTTCAGTGCAATTTGAGGGATAAGAGCTGATATGAAAAATATATAACTTCCGAACTAAATTTTAAGAGTCTTGATCATCCCGTTGTGCTCGAAGTAATTACTACTAGATTTTCAATAAAATGGCAAAGGTAAGAGTTTGATCCATGTAAATATTAAATGAAAAAAAAATCAAATTTTTAACATTACTATTGAATTCTCCAGTTTCAATTATCTTGGAAATTCTATGTAGCCTGCGATCATATGAAAGAACAGGGTTCCTCAGTGGTGAAAGAATTGTTAAATTCAGTTTCGTACACAAGTACACAAAATTTTTTTGTCTTTGTAACATTAGTAGAGAATATTCCTTAAAAATTACAGGCAAGAGCCTTGAAAATACTAAACAATAGATAGCATTACTCATTTGGTTTCTAAATTTGACAGTCATAAGCAAACGAGGAATACACTCTCTCTCCAGGAGTGGATGGAGAAGTTCCAAACTTAAACAATTTAAACCTAAGAGTATCTCTATATCCTGCATGACTTTAACGTAGCAGGTCTGTTCTAAAGCGTATTCCTCTTGAGGTAGGTACCATTTGCAGCAATAGCGGCTCACTGAACAGTCGTGGAAAAGAAGGGTTTCCAGAACTAGAAACTTTAGATTAAATCGTGTCCAAAGGTTTTCAGTACATTTCCCAAACCGCTCATATCCCGGTGTTAAAAATAGAAGAAAGGTAAGGAAGGAGAGAGAGAGAGACAGACAGACGGGAGTTTGAAGCTTGGCTGCTCAGGGTCCGGGTTGTCTTCAGGGACAGATTCAGCCAGGCTATGCACGGCAATGTAACAGTCCTCCCAAGAGCCCTTTTCTGTAACTTGTATCGCTCTGGCTCCCTCACGCACTGCTGGATACTGAGTGTGAAGACGGAATGTGTACAGGGCTTTGGGGACACCCACCTTATCGCACATGCTCTTCCATTCACTTAACTGTGTCGCAGTGCATGTAATCGACCCTTAATTATTTGTTATAGCAGTTCAGCACGCATCGCACAATTTCATCATACCTTCAATTAAGTGAAGCTATTGCTTAGGCAAGTAATCAGACACTTTGTGTTCAAATAAATTCCAAATAAAATAAATTCAAAGTTTTTGTGGAATGCTTACCTACATACAACTAGTACTTTTAAATGCATACTTATAAAAGCTAGAATGTACCAGCTAAATGAACTATATCTTCAAAATTACACAAATTAGTAAGATATACCCCGTTAGTTGAAAATGTTAATAACAAAATGGTGTTTGTAATACTGCAAGCATTAATTGTTGTAAGTCTTTAAATTAAACTGAAATAAATAAGGCGAATGCATACTTTCGGGCAAAACATATGCGATAAACATTTAGGGAGAACCACCATTCTCTTTAAAACGTTAATGTTATTTCCGGAAGGCTATAAACTCACATCAAACTTTCAAAATTTAGCTAAAAATTATTTTTCATTTTATTCCTCAATTTATTCTGTGTTAGAAAGTACAAGAAAGTAATGTTTTTCAAATTTTATCTTCTAAAGGATATTCATTAGCAGTGTTCACATCTGTTTACAACCTAATTGGATGAGAGTCCATGATAATCTTAATGACCTTTACGCTTGTTGGTGCAGTCGAGGAGGTTCAATTATGTCCTCAAAATTCTCTAAATCGTACGCGAACTTTCCTCACCCTTTTTAGAGTGAAGAATTCTGCATTCATTTGGAGACCAATGGATACATTTATCTTCTCATAGAGAGAGAAAGAAACAATTTTTTCCCTGTAATTTATGTCCTTCAGTGCTAAGTCACATCGGACGATGAATGAAATGAGTGAGGTGAGGATCAAGTGGATCTGGGGTCCATGAAGCTTAGTTACCCAACATTCATCGAAAAGAATAAGGGAAACCCCCGGAAAATACCTTATCCGGGTAACTCACCCTAACCAAGATTTGAACTCGGGACCTCTTGAACATGAGGCAGACACGCTATCTACGCTACCGAGGTGAATGAGAGAAACAAAGAGCACAGAGTCTGAAAGATGTGTGAGTGTAATTTTACGTCCTCCAACGTTAAGTCATATCGGACAATGAATGGAATGGGTGAAATGTTGCTCAAATGAGCCCAGGGTCCATAGAGCTTAGAGTTACCCGACATTCGTCTTTCAGGATAAGGGAAAACCCCGGAAAATACCTTATCCAGTAACTCACCCTGACCAAAGTTCGAACTCGGGACCTCTTGAACGTGAGACAGGTAGTCTACCACCACGATACCGAGGCGGACTGTCTGAAAGATACAATCTAGGTGTTACATCATAGAGGTCTCGAGATAAAAATGATGCGATGTGTTATTGTGATGTTGCGGCTGTGGCCCAAGGTCAGCGGGAGGTCAGCACCGGGTGGATGGAAAGTAAACAGAAGGTAAACATCGCAGACGTTATTCATAGAACTTGGGATCTTCTACAAGTTTCGCCTTCACGAACGTTCTGGAGATTTGAAGGTGTTTACTCTAGCCATATGAGCGAGTGCTCTCATACCGTGTGAGTCTTGACGAGTCATTCAATTATTGAGTACCTGGGTGAGTTAGTGAGCAAATCAGCAAGCGAGCTAGAGTTCGTTTCTAGTGAGACGAAAAGCTTTGTCCTCTGAACAAGTTGATGACGTGCGGACGGTGTTCTTATTGTAAAATGTATTATATTCTCCAATGAGTGAACCGTTCGGAAGAAGAGCTGCGTCGTGCTACGTATTTTAATACGTTCGTACCGTAATACACATAACTTTCTCTGCTGGCTATCTTTATTCTTATACAAATGAAATTTTATTTTATATTTGCTTCATAATAAATAAATTTCTCCAGAAATAGTTTAATTATATATTTGCTGTCGGTACAACAGGTATAAGAAAGCAGTATTTGAGATGTTATGCTATTTCATACTTCATTCTTCTTAGATGGCAGCGCCAGTACATCTGAATGGAAACAGCGCTTTAAAAAATTCACAAAGTTACTTATATAAGAAATGTTTCCAAGCAAAGGGTAGTTTGAATCAGGGAAATTTTTTGAGAAATTTCGTAGCACATACTTGAATGGTTTGAAGACAAACTTGGCCCGCATTCTATTTTGGATTACAGCTGTTCAGGGTAGTGCGCGGCTGCATACACACACAGACGTACATACACTCACACACACACACACACACACACACACACACACACACACACACACACACACACACACACACACACACACAACACACACCAAAATTTGTCTAAAAGTTGTACTTTTGAATTCATATTTGTCTATTTTCACGAGAGAAATAACTATATATATATATATATATATAAATATAAAGAAAATTAATATACCTATACACGGTGTTCATTTTTATTCGTTATTTCCCGCCCTCCGATTGAGCAAGAATGATGTCATATTTGTCCTGAAATCATAGTGCCCTCTACGGAGAAGAAGCAGTAATTTTTGCGGAACAGTAATCAAACTGCAGCGCTCTCAGTGTGTTGCTCTGGTAACTAATACCACCAGCTTCCCCTGGATATGAACACAGAGCACTGCGTCTTCATGGTTGAATGCTACTTTAGTACCGGCATTAAAATTGGTGCGACTTGCAAATATAATTTAAACCGTTGCATAGAGGAGTTTATGCAACGCTATCCGGCATTCAGACAAGTCCCTCCGAGCGCAATGTTGTCAAAAGTGTCATGGTACCCTCAGATTGACATACTTTTGTTTGCCACATAAACGTCTTACTTATTATCAGTTTACGATATAAAGTTTTTGTCATTCTCACGCTTAATTAAAATGTCTATTAGTGTTGGTATCCTTATGTCTTTAAAAACCAATAGGTGCATCATTTCCAAGATACAGGATCAGTTACTCGCAAAAAGAGAGACACTGGACGCTATAAAGTGACTGGTTCCAATCTAGAAGCAATAAGTAATGTTATAACAGAAAGGCCTCGAGCATACCTTCTCGCAATACAGACTGTGTTTAAGGGGAAGAGAGAAAGGAAATATAAGGAAATGGACACATAATACTATGCACTAGAGATACTTTCTTGTTTAGACCTGGATAAAAGATTCAAGCATATTGTAACACTAATTTATTTTTCATTCCTAGAAACATCCGCTAATTTTCTGGTTTGTAATGAAGTTGCATTGTAAGAAAACTGTGGGTGATAGAAAAGAATTGAGATCAAATTGAAATATTTCTATTTTATGTGACAGGTTTGCAACATACATATATGTCTATTATAAGAGAAAAACAGATGTTCACTGTCAAATAAGTGTTCATTTCGCATATTCTCCTTGGTATACTTTTATGACTGCATAATTAGCTTTCCAGTGCATTCATTGCAGTATATAGTTTTCTTAAAAACAGTTATCGTATCTACGTACCAGGCGAAATTACCCCCTCGGGCAGACCTAACTCTCAAATAACATATTTACCTGCCGGTAGAGAGAGGCCTCAAGGCTGCTGTCAGCATATCGAGTACGATCGCAAGCCGCTAGGGGAATTATAACTCACTCCATCAACGATGCTATTGATGACGCCAAATTTTGCGCGGTAAAATTACAGATAAAGTAGTGCATAAGGGGATTAGGTTAGGACAAGGAAGAGCAATAAACGCTCTTCTATTTGCAGATGATATAGTTTTAATCTTTGACAAGGAAGATAGACTACAGAAAGGAGTACATCAACTAAATAAAATTTGTAAAAAATATGATATGACAATCTCAAAGACAAAAACAGGAGTAATGGCATTCCAGGAAAAATACCCAATAAGGACCAAAATTGTAGTAGAGGAAACTATAATAGAACAAGTATCGCACTTTCAATAGCTTGGCTGTGATATAACCTATGAATCGGAAAATCAAGATATAAGGAACAAAATACAAAAATCCGAGCAGTTTGCGGAGCAATTAAGAGAACCCTCAGGAATAAAGCAAGGAAAGAAACTCAAATAAGATTCTAAAAAGTGATGGCAATCGCAATACTAAACTATGGAAGTGAGGCATGGATAATAAGGGAAAAGGAGAAGAGTAAAATACAATCTGCTGAAATGAGTTTCTTACGATCAGTCAAAGGATGTACAAGAGAATATTAGGAATGAAATGAATGAATGAAATTATTAGAAGTACAACCATTATTAGAAGAAATCCAAAGATATAGAAACAAATGGGTCGAACACCATAATCACATGCCAAGAGAAAGAATATCAAAACAAGCCTTCAATTATAAACCAAGAGGACGAAGATCCATAGGACGCCCCCTAAAGAGATGGCTTCAGGAAATGTGAGACCGGAACAGGCTTAAGCCTAACCCGTGAAGGAAGAAGAAGAAGAATTACAGATAAAAATGAACACCGTGTATGCTTTTACAAATCTGAAGCATTTCATATCTGCAGATAAGATTTTATGACATCCATGCCTAATTAAAAAGGCTACTTCGATAACCTTTGTACACATTATATTAAAGCTCCCACGTAGAGCGGCCCTTAGGAGAAAACTAGTTAATACCGAATATCTATTGTGAAACAACAAGAATACTTAGACAATGGAGTAAGGTCGGCACTATACATTCGTATATCATAAATAGGATTTCGTCGTTCTGGTCAAGAAAGCGTGGGATGTATAGCAGTTTAAGCATTAATTATTATAAGAAAAACTACCGTCTGTCATAAAACTAGGATAATACTGCAGTATACATAACATTACATGCGGTATAAAACACTCTCACAACCGTTAGGAGCCATAAATAATAATCTCTGAGCATTACTGCTTGACATTTATGACATTTCTATACATGCTAATGGCATACTTGTTCCTTTCCTGTACAGTTAATCTGCCTTGACTTTTATAAACGCACATAAACGCCATTTCTGAGCAAACGGTAGCGAGATTTCCTCTCTATTTCCTGCAGCTTTCTACTGCTCGCTGTTTATATGGGGTTCTACTGTTGAGGAAGCGAACACTTTTAGTTGGTGTTCTATGCGAATATATAACACATATTTATAAATAAGGTAATAAAGTTACAACGTCTTATCTGGACATCTTGGATCAGAATAGGTAAATATTATTACAACAGAAAATAAAAGTAGTCATTTTAAAAATATGCTTGCATAGATACAGTCAACCTGAAAAATTCAATGCCATGGCCGGGATTTGAACCACGGATCTCCTGGCCAACGTGCCGCCCTGACATTAAATTCTTGAATTGACTCATTCTCCAATTGGCTAGTATGAAGAAATGATTAATTTCCATCAATTAACTTAAATAAAAAGTGTATAATGATGACGCCTGGGACTCAAGTACTTACCATAGTAAGTCGCCATAAACGGCGTATCTCGGATACGAGAGCTCCTAGTGGTTTTCCAGGGAAATATATATGAGTAAATTGGAGAATTTAATGTCAGGCCGGCACGTTGGCCATGGTAGCTCAATGGGTAAGAGCGATTGGACGGAAACCAGGAGATCTATGGTTTGAATCGCAGCCATGGCATTGAATTTTTCAGGCTGACTCTGTCTATCCAAGACCTTAGCCTATATACGGCTAGTATGAAGAAATTATGAATTTCCATCAATCTGTTTAAGTATTTCCTAGCTTGCTGCTAAAACGGCGAAACAACTGCAATGAAATCCATTATAACACGCATTTGGACCTAAGATAATGAATGCAATCATAATAATTACTCCTCCAGGTTCTATACAAACACAAAAATAAATAAATAAATAGAAATTAATTGTTATTTCACACTAGCCGTGTGTAGTACGCACCATGAAAGAGTAGAGATAGACTGAAAAATTGAATGCCATAGCTAGGATTTGAACCACGGATCTTCTGGTCTCCGTCCAGCCGCTCTAATCCATTGAGCTACTATTGCCAACGCGCCAACATGACATTAAATTCTCCAACTGACTCGTGATTTCCCCGGTAAACCGCTAGGAGTTCTCATAAATACATGTGAGAACTACCTTAATGGCGACTTACTATGCTGTAAGTACTTTAAGGCCCAGGCTTTATAGTTCGGACCACTATTAGGTACATTTAATGGAAATTAATTGTTCTTTCACACTAGCCATGTGTAGGACGCACTATGAAAGAGTAGAGCCAGACTGAAAATTCAATGCCATAGACGGGATTTGAACCATGGATCTTCTGGTCTCCGTCCAGCCGAGCTACTACGGCCAACGTGCCGACATGACATTAAATTCTCCAACTGACTCGTGTTTTCCCCGGTAAACCACTGGGAGTTCTCATAAATACATGAGACAACTACCTTAATGGCGACTTTCTGTACTGTAAGTACCTTAAATAAATAAATATCACCAGTTTTATGAATTTTTATGAGAAAAAATAGACGTAGCATTGTAGCTCAAGGGTTCTAATAAATGTAATTAATTATTTAAACACTGACGATAAAATATGTATAAGAAATATAATTTATTATAGTTACTCTTATCCATAAACCAATAGTTAATTACTGCAAATCCTGATCTTACTTTGTATATTACTGATTAGTAACTAGCATTTTAAGAACCTTAAGAATCATAATAAAGATGAAAAATCGCTTGCAATTTGCATATATTATATAAGTGAAATCATTTGAAAATAGTTATAGTATTACAATTAAATCCACTTTTAATTATGCTCCAATAACGGTCCATAGAAAATAAAATAACATGCTAATCATTCTTATATATGTACAACAATCGCATGACAACCAAGTTATTGCATTTTTCATCAACAACCTGTAATAATGTTTATGCCAATTCTTATATCAAATTAATCTTCAGAAATATTATAGGTAATATATTACTGCTCATTAACCTCCCCGCTGTTAAAAACATTTTATTCCGCACTAACTAGATGGAAATTATGCCAGCTTGCATCCTTTTCCCTCTCTTTTTCTCTTTAATTATTGCGAACATCCCAGTTCACCTGCTCTTGGGGCTCCTCCCCACATACATAGCGCCCCTTCTCTACTAACTTCTCTCCACTCTCCCCCAAGTTATTTACACGGATACTCCGAAACTTTAAATTGGTTCTACAAGGTTGATGGACACCAGACGGGATGTTAGTTTTACCCTAGTTGAGCAATCTAAACCAGGGGATGCACAGAGAAGTCTCTTCAGCAACGTAAGCAGAGGATGCAAGGAATAAAACATAATCACGTACTAAAAGCTACCGAAGTAGTTCAAACAAGAATCAAAATAGATATGAAGCATATGAAGCATATGAAATTAAATCATATACGGTTATAATCTCAATAAAATTAAGAAACAACTTATTTTACATAGACTCACACTAAAATGTGTTGTAATAGGGGATGATAGAACACATTTCGATTGCAGTAGTTGATACTTAAATCCGAGATTTGCTTTTACTACTTCTCTTCTTCTCATCCTGGCTGTTAACTATACTTGCCTAACTTGCTTATTGCGGGTAGTCAAGAGTTGAATTAAGCCATGTGTTTCTTACTGCGTTTCGCCCCCCCCCCCTCCTCAGGTCATTTTGCATTCCTGGAATACACATTAGTGCCCTTTAACTCTTCGCTGATCTGTCATATTCTAAGTTGAAGCTAAATCTGAGGTAAGACACTTCCTGACCACACAGGTCGATATGAGTTGGACCACTTAAAGATCAGAATTAGAAGAGCACTTCTCTGTATTGCCCAGTTTCTACTCCGCAGTGATAGGTACTCAATTTTCTCTTTGTAATGTATGAAATGTTTTCTGGTTGACTGCTTACTATCATGTGAAAATAAAACCATTTATGTATTTGTGGATATTGTGAATTCTGAGTTTTTCTTGACTCTTTCCAATATTGCCCATTTTGCCCATTTCTTTCATTATGTATCGTAAAATCTTTCAATTTACTTTGCTTCATAGGTTTAATTAAAAGTCTTACAATTTAGTTATCTTTTGTCTACACATATTCACGAATAGACCTACCATTTTTGCATAAATATTTATCTTTCGAAAAATATATGCTACATAGAACATTCCTTAGGACCCTATCACGTTTGTCTATGGAATTATATTAAAGTATTCTCTTAAGGATTTGATTACTCTTTTGATGCTAAATATTTCATTTACTTTGCATGTACATGTACTTTTTGGAGCAATTTCTAAGCAAAGGAAGTCATTTGCAATTTAGATTACATTCCATAATCTGTGTTCACCTATTTCACCTGATTTCTATCTTTTCAGAAGTAAAAAGTAGGCGGTAGAGAAAGATATATTTGGAATTCATAAAATTATTTAACATATTACAACCACGTCCTCTAAAAAGAAATAATATTAAAATTGCAGTCGAGGCCATTGATCTTAAAACAGGCAAATGCAGGTAATTCAAACTAGTACTAGACACAATTTCGTTCTTAAACATGCCATTATAATGGCTCGCAAAAGGATTCAAACACACAAATCATAGATGACAATGCCTCTTATTGGAATAAAGTACTGCAGATTAGCAATGAAAAATAGTTTTCATCTTAAAAATTCCGTTCCAAATTGTACATTTCGATTGTCAAATTTTGTGACAGCTTATCCGCTTTTCTTCTCCATCTTCTACCGGATCCATCTTCTATGTCCAACAAGAATGATACATTGTTGAAGACCAGGTCTCCTCAGTGATCTACCTATCACTACATCCTGTAGTAAGTTATTAATCTATGTGACCCACTTTACTTCCACACTTCACACCCCTACCATAGTACTTCCGCGGAGTGTATATTTTCTCATTTTCTGTAGCTATATTACAAGTTTTACTCTCTCTGCTTTTTTAACTTCACAGGAGAAAAGTTGAACTCCAATTCAAAATTATACTTTTTAACGTAAAATTTTCCGCACTGTGATATTTATTTACTTCGTTAACAGAAAATGTTGTTCAAGATTTGTATTTCTTCAGTTATATTTTACAATTTCTTGCTTTAGGCGTTTATCATGTGGTATAACACCCTTCTTTTGGATATTGCTCGATAAGGGCTTCTTCATACCCACATGCTTCTACAAAGACTAGACAATGTCAATATTGTGTGATGAAGCTTCCGGATTTGTGGACATGGTCTAACTGGATAAAATCTTGTTACATTTTGGACCCAGCTGCAGCATTCATAACCAGTAGCGTTATATAATGTCTGTTCTCAAGGAGTCGTAGGCGGCTGCAGTCGCCCATAAATTTCACCGTACCTCATATTGTAGTATATTGCTCCAAAATGAAAGGAAAACAACAAATTAAAACAATGTACCAACATACTGTAAACGTTCCGTATGTCCTTTCCTGCAAACTTATATTTTACACACATATTCCATGAGTTTTCATCTCGAGTAAGTTTGAAATTACATGTTTTCAAATACTAATTAAAATAAAAAAGGGACTGCATTTAAAAAAAAAAAGATGTAGTGATCGAGAACAAATATGTATTTCTTCCATGTGAAGATGTCTTAGGGAATGCCTCATCATCAACTCTAGCTGTATCTGAGAAAAGATTTCGGCTAGACGTTCTATGCGTCAGCAAGGCTTAGATCTAATAGAAAATAAATGCTGTCGCTGTGCGATATATTGTCACGTTTTATTATGGGATGGTCATGGATATAGGAACTTCTACCAAATGCGGCCATAGCAAGGCGACATGAGGGGATAGCCTAAGATGGTAAAAACATGAGAGAGGTAAGGAACATAGATATTTTCCTTAAAAAGGTTGATCACAAAATAAGTTAAAACCAGATCGAAAGAACTTTTGACTATGAAGTTATTTATCTGATTACAAAAATGGCCAATGGTCCTCATGCCTGAATCCTTCGATGGTTGCACTACAAAACAGGATGTCTCATGGCCACACGACCAGTTCATAGGAAGCAAAGTGTCATCATATCCATTACGTGATCCAAATACGCGACATCTCCCCCGGTCCACCACAGTCGAAGTCCCCGTCAATTATAACATTACAATAGTTAATTTAAACTATATATCTACTTATAACATCATAAGCCGCTAAGTAGTATTGAATTTGGTTACCATTCCTGTGAGAACAACACCCGACAGACATTTACACGTCAGAGGTCTATAGAATGTGCACTAGATTTGGATTTTGGCAGATCGAAGTTAACCATACAGTTCATCTCATAGCTAATATATATGAACTTACACAAGGGTTACAATAATTATATCTACAAAATAATACATTGAAGAAAAGTAGGAGTAATATTTGCATCTTCATTATTCTCTTCAGTATTTTAGCGAGCGTTCTCACATCTGTCGAATAATGTTCTGGCTTCCGTTTCCAGGCATGAGTACTTTAAGAAGAATAAGATAATTGCTTGCAATCGTGTTCAATGTGGAAGCCCGCAGTTATTTTACTTGGCGTTGGTGAGTGTGACATATTTATTTTAGAATGTCAGCGCCAAGCAACTCGGAACCTCTTGTGACAGAATGATAGCAGCTGATGGACTCCATTCACTAGAGGTGACAAAGACTAAAATTTCGTATTGGAATATTACGGTAGTTTTGTATTACAGTATTATCAATAACACAAAACGAATGTTTTAAACTCTTTGCATTTTGTGGAACAAAGCATTGAATGAACTCCAACATATACAATGTTTATCAAACGGTGACGTGATGTAGCTGCTAAATAATAGTGCAGAAAAGAGTCTTATTTGTTTATCGTATGACTTTCATAACACTCATTCAACTACCCTTACAAAGGTTTATTCCTATACTTTACTCTGATCGGCGTAAAAAGTTACCATACTGCTAATTTTCTTGCAGGTGCAAGGGGATGGAAATACAATGGGCAGGAAGTGATAGTCAAATGTTTTCAAGAGTGGGTCGCTATGTCAGAATATGAAATTCTTTTCTGTTTGCACGATCAAGACATACTAAAAAGAAAAAAAAAACCGCTAACGACTTCTCATTTGAGAGAAGTGCAAATGTTCGAAAATTCTAACAAGGAATGGTTCTGTGCATTAAAATTAATATTTACCTAAGCTGTGTGACTTAACGAGCTCTACACGTTTAGCGCACCACCATAATTAAGACGATATTCTCAGAATATTGAAGATAAACATGTAAATCATCATAAAAATAATTTAAACATGCAGTATTTTAAGGAAAATAATTAGAGTAATTTTAGTGAACATTCCTTTTGAAAACTTCCATATAAAGAGTATTCTAGTGGGGGAAAGTCGTTTTGCTACATCGTTGAAAGATGCTGAAGTTAAAATTAGAGATAAGTATTTAACCAACTTTCGCCCGCCTCAGTAGCGTAGATGGTAGCATGTCTGCCTCACGTTCAAGAGGTCCCGAGCTCGAATCTTGGTCAGGGTGAGTTACCTGGATAAGGTTTTTTCCGGGGTTTCCCTTATCCTTAAAGACGAATGTTGGGTAGCTCTAAGCTCCATGGACCCGGGATATATTTGAGCATCATTTAACCCATTTCATTCATCGTCCGATATGACTTGACGTTGGAGGACTTAAAAAAAAAAAACCCACACACACACACACACACACACACACACACACACACACACACACACACACACACACACACACACACACACACACAACTTTCGTTTTAGAATTATGCTGTTCATAACTCATAGACACACAGACACCGCACATGCTGACCTTCTTCTTTTTCTTTTTTTCCTTCACCTTATCCCTAGAATACTGTTTATCGTAGTGTTAGGGGATACTTGTTCCTCTATCCCTTAATGTCGTACCTGAGGAAGCCAAGCTTTGGATCTGATAGAGCACCAGTATGGGTGATTAGCCCGATGCCTGGCGTGAGGGAGAGAGAAGGGATGATAGTATAAAAGCGAGATAAAGGATAGGAAAGTTGATGATGGTGAGGGAAACCGGAGATCCCGAAGAAAACCCCTCTCAGACCGTGTTGTCCACCCCAAGACTCACTTTGCGGTCACCTGGGATCGAACCTGGCCACCGTTTTGCGAGTCGAGCATTAAGGGGATCTCAAAGCGTGTATATTACTGAAATATTTTTGGATGAAATAAAATACCTTTCATTCTAAATATGCAGTTGAAAAGGTAAAATTTACTGATTTTATGATGTAATATTTGTAAATAACAGTAGTATACACAATAATGCGTTTATTAAAAATAGGGAAACTGATGGGAAATGATGAAGCAAGTCATGGCAGATGGGAAAGCACCATAGTATTTGCCAACAAACCAGGGAAAACCACGAAAACACCAGGATAAGATTGCACTGTCGATGGGAATGAAATTGGGCTCCTCCAGAATGTTACCGTAGTCATTCCGCTAGATAAATTATTGTGTTTAACCTTGAAAATGGGATTAAAAATAAATCGTCAAAATTAAAAATTTTCCCTCATATTATACCCACAATTTTGAATTTGTATGGCTTATTCTCCTATAAGCCTTATTAAACTTCCGAATTATTCGCTGTTTACATTCGCTCCCTCATCCCTCTCTCCCTTTCTCTCACTCTCTTTCTCCCTATCTCTTCTCTGCCCCCCTCTCTCTCTCATGAAAAAGTATCTACTTGCGTGAAAGGTCGAAAGGAATTCCTGTTATAGACAAAAATACAACTCTGACTAAAGTTAACTCTATTACAATAATTGGATCTGAAATCCCGAGCGTACGTAATGGGTGCTTTACTTTGGATGTTTACTTTAATTGGTTGAACTGTCAGGGTCGATTGCTCAGCAACTTCTTATCTCCTCTCTACTTTGTAACAGTGTGAAGCGCTATAGATGCCATCGCTAACTGGGCATTTGCAAATAAAGTTATCCACATTATGCTCTGGTTGGAAATCGAGATGCTCTAGAGAACGCAATTTCGTTACTGGTTAAACTACTTACGCCTCAGTAAAAGTAACGTGCATCACAGTTATCTAACTTCTTCCTTAACTGAGTAAAATAAGCAGCCACAAGGACACACTTTAAATGTTCTCAAATCAATATATTGTAACGTATTAAAAACCTGCAATATACAGGTTGTTTCGAAATGACACCGAACGAATATAGCAATTTTGTAGTTTATAACTCAACTAGTCCGATTTCGGTGTCACAGCCTTGAAATTTACTTAGGTATAATTTTATGCAGCATTAAGTATTACATTATTTTGTAATTAGGCAGCGCAGGAACCACTGGTTTGCAAACCTCAGAAGTTGTTATTGGGGCGCACCGGCCAGGAAAACAAAAGCATTGCTTCTTACTCTATCAGTGATCCTAGCCTCACTTTCAGGTAATGGGGCAAAGAGCAGTTATTTGCGAAAAAGTCGATAGCGACTCGGACAGTTCCAAGGTTGCTCATTTTGCTATGATCTTAATTGTATAGTGCTTTCAACCAGTTACTGTAAAATCAACACCTTTTTCGGTTACAAATGCTTTATTTTGTATTATTAAACAGAGTGAAATAAAATGCTTGTCACATTGCATAAGGCAATGGTTGGGTTAAATTTATCTACAATTCTCTGATATTGTTCTCTGTTCTTTTTATCTTTAAAGCTTCCAATAACATTAACTTACCTTTAAAAGGTTTAAGTTGCGTATGTCCTCCAGCTTTTTTGCCGCCATCAACTGTTATAATGGAATGTTCGAACATGTTAAACACCCATAAACAAATAACTAACTTCTTAATTGCCGTTTCATAAGCCAAAGAAATTCGTAATAGTAGCAAGCTACCGTGGAGTATGTCGATATGTTTACAAACAGCTACAGCAAGCGACACGGTGTGTCACCTACCTGGGAACTTCGATAGCGTGAGGCACGCAGCGTTGTTCCTGTAATTGTCTAATCCACATACATTCTGGAGCATTTTATGCGGTTCTTTGCCGCTAAAACTATCTGTATTGTGATTTTGTGGGTTCGTAGAATTAAAAGTCCAATTTGCCGAAATTCTAAATGTTCTTTATTTGCGTGGAAACACTCTGTGTAACAGTAAAATTACATCACATATCACAATCTACAACACCAAGGTGGATGACAATAACAAACTGCTTTCTTAACTTCCACTGTTGACAACACTCTTACATGTCTTTACAACAACAAAACTTTACAGCTGTGTTCTGCTTACCCACAACTCACGACTCACTCTTGTTTCACAACTCTACAACTCGACTTTTGGCGAGTTGTCGCCTCTTTATATACCTCACTAATAATTTCTAGATTTTTCGAAAATAAACCAACAGTCTCTATCAGTCAAGATGTAACTAGAAATTTCCATGTATCTCAGTTTGTTTCGGCAGAACTTTATCTGCATGTTATCTTTGTCTGCCGGCTCTTGGTGTTCACACTGCCCGCCTATCAGTTCCTTATGTGTAAACAAGCCGCGCGATCGTAGATACGCGTTAGTGACAATATGTATAACATAGAAGCTGAACAACTACTTCTATATATTCGTTCGGTGTCATTTCGAAACACCCTGTATTCAAATGTATTCCAGTCGTTAGTTGCCTTAGGTTTCAGATCCTTCTATTGCATAAATTATAACTTTAAATGCCAAAATACAAAACTTTAGTCAACGTACTTAACCCAAATCGTGTTTGCAACATTGTGAGTTATATTATTATCATAGAAGAAAGCTATTCAGAAATAGATATTACATTTTTCTTGTAACACTAACTTTCATCCCACTATGGCTTTCCTGAAAACTACAAAAGCCTTTGAAACATATTAGATGAAATTTAGGGAATGGGTTATTTTAAATAAGTCAAAATTTAAAGTATATCTTAAACGGTAAATTTAAGCTTTGACATGTGTGTTAGTAGCTTCTCCTGTCAGCTTAATTATGTCATATATACTCCTAAACATTAAAGCCGAATTATTTTACAGAACTATTTTCATAATTTTGGTCACATTTCACAGATAAATCACCATAAATTTTACAATGTCAATAACACAAGCCATATTTGCCTTTAACCTCGAACGACTAATGCAACAAACGGCTCCAGTTGAATGTTTTACTTAGTATATACATCTAAGTTATCAGACGAAAAATAAAATCAAAGCAAAGGTCTATTCCTGCTGAAAGCAGTCTTATTCAAGGTGATCTGATGTCTCCACAGTTGGCACACGGCCCCGCTAGGCAGATAAGCAGTTCATACCTGCTTTCCGCCTGTTGGTTAACATGAGCGTTCATTGTGTAACGTGAGAGTAATTGCCTAATTAATTCAAATGAACTTTATTTAAACAATTTGCCGGCACTGCATGTCTTTGTTTTCAATGCCTTTCTGTTATCTTATGAAATTATCTATAAATTTAGTTCTTTGAGAAGTCGTAACAATCTAGATAAATCACGTAATGTCATTTTTATGGGCAATGTTGCTAGAGGGGAGAAATATTGACATCCAAACACTTATTAATGTATAACATCACAAATTATACAGATAACCTCAGTTGGTCATATTTATAACAAGGCGGATAATTGTTAAGCATTTTTCTTGCCAGTAGCAGACATTTTGGATCCATAATGCTGTACACGATCTTTTGCGAGCAGATTAAAATTGCTTAACGAGTTGAAGTATTGATATTAGCAGACTCAGTAATAAAAATGGAAAAGTAGTTACTGTCTTCATTACTGCGGTAACTGCTATTGGGGTAATTTTAAATTAGTAGGTTTTTTTTCTACAATTATTAAGGTAACCGTTAAGTTGTTTTCTGCCCGTGTCTAGCATGTGTACTGTTCTTGACAGCATTGGTTACGCGTCCATGAGCAAGCACTGATTATGACTCGGTAATTCACCTCCTTGAACGGTAGGTAAACCCAAGCACTAAACGCGTAGAACCTCGTGTCTCTTCCAGTGGTAGCAATACGAATCCATATACACGGTGTTCATCTTTATTCGTTATTTCCCGCCCTCCGTTTGAGCAAGAATGACGTCATAGTTGACTAGTGAGTATATCTTGAGATCATAGTGCCCTCTACGGAGAAGCGGTAATTTTTGCGGAACAGTAAGTAAATTACAGCGCTCTCAGTGTGGTTGCGCTTGTAACTAATACAACCAGCTTCCCCTGGATATGAACACAGAGCACTGCGTCTTCATGGTTGAATGCTACTTTAGTACCGGCATTAAAATTGGTGCGACTTGCAAATATAATTTAAACCGTTGCATAGAGGAGTTTATGCAACGCTATCCGGCATTCAGACAAGTCCCTCCGAGCGCAATGTTGTCAAAAGTGTCATGGTACCCTCAGATTGACATACTTTTGTTTGCCACATAAACGTCTTACTTATTATCAGTTTACGATATAAAGTTTTTGTCATTCTCACGCTTAATTAAAATGTCTATTAGTGTTGGTATCCTTATGTCTTTAAAAACCAATAGGTGCATCATTTCCAAGATACAGGATCAGTTACTCGCAAAAAGAGAGACACTGGACGCTATAAAGTGACTGGTTCCAATCTAGAAGCAATAAGTAATGTTATAACAGAAAGGCCTCGAGCATACCTTCTCGCAATACAGACTGTGTTTAAGGGGAAGAGAGAAAGGAAATATAAGGAAATGGACACATAATACTATGCACTAGAGATACTTTCTTGTTTAGACCTGGATAAAAGATTCAAGCATATTGTAACACTAATTTATTTTTCATTGATAGAACATGTCTGCTAATTTGTTGGTTTGTAATGAAGTTGCTTTGTGGGGAAACTGTGTGTGATAGAAAAGAATTGAGATCAAATTGAAACAATTCTAT
The DNA here is from genome assembly GCA_030765055.1 of Mantis religiosa. Taxonomy (NCBI): domain Eukaryota; kingdom Metazoa; phylum Arthropoda; class Insecta; order Mantodea; family Mantidae; genus Mantis; species Mantis religiosa. Next base: position 81,160,815 of record CM060955.1, read on the forward strand.
TTTATTAATATTCATAAAATTAAAGATAAAAATAAAGAAAAAACAGGACATACATAATATAATAAATAATTAGAAACTAAAGGATTTATATGTTCTTTACAAAATAATTTAATTGCATGGAAAAGACCTATAAAATTATTATATATAATAATTGAAAAAGTTGAAATAAAAATAAATGTTGATCCAGGTTTACAATACGCATATATGTCTACTGTAACAGGAAAAAAATGTTCATTGTGAAATAAGTGTTCATTGACTTATCAATTCGTATATTCTTCATAGTAAACTTTTATGGCTGTATAATTAGCTTTCCAGTGCATTGCATTGCAGTATATAGTCTTTTAAAAACAGTTATCGTATTTACGACCAGGCGAATTACCACCTATATATTACGTAGGCAGATCCACCTCTCAAATAGTATATTCACCTGCTGGTAGAGGGAGGCCTCAAAGCTGCTGTCAGCACATCAAATACGATCACATGCCGTTAGGGGAATGGTATATAAACTCGCTCTGTAAGTGATGTTATTGATGAGGTCAAATTTTGCGCGATAAAAATGAACGCCGTGTATTGCGGCCAGATAACTGTGCTTACAAAAATATAATTTTCTATGCACTAGAAAGTTATTTGCGTAATCAACAAACGCCGGCTTTTTATGATGTGCTTAGGACTTTTGACAAATTAAGGGTTTAAACAATGGCGTACGACATATATAATCAGAGCATTGAGCCATGTGGGTAACAAAAGCTTAGAGGAAGCTACTAAAATATGTTTATTGGGACGTGTGTTTCGGTAGCAACATAAAATAGTAAGTATAAAAGGCCAAACAAGTATATGCATTTTGAATTACAGAAAAAAGAACTTCATTGATAGACGAAATGGAAATGTAATATTGGAAGGCATACTGCATAATATACGTGACCATACATGCTAAATATCCCGGAATGCCCTACATTTTAAGCCCATATCCAGATCTTGCATTTCAAAATATCTTCATTTTTCATTAACTTTATCATAGACAAATATCTTAATGGATATTGTAGGAAAATATGTATTACCACGAGATCTACTATTTGTTTATACGCATCCATCTATTCTTTGTCTACTGGAATCTATAAAGTATACATATTTTATTATCATGTACAAGAATTTTATTTAAAATGTATATAAATAGAAAATGTTATATATTAAAATTTATATTATCAGAAAGTGACATACAAAAAATACAAAGTACACAAAATTTGGCTCATAAGTGAATATAACTAATATATAAATTCAATATTATAAACTTAAAAAGCATCCACTGTATGATAGTGAGGGGTAAGCACCCGTTAATAGCTAGGTTACTTGGTCTCGTTGTTTGAGTAAATGAATGAACTGTAGAGTGTAACAGTGTATGTAAATTAGTTAATTGTTATTATTGGTAACAAAACATATGGAAAAGCACAGAGACACTGTTAATTAAAAACATAATTTTATAAAATATACCAGTTTCCCACATTTTGGTGTGAAGTCTTGGATTTCAGGAGTGTTGCTGTCCTCTTTTTGAGTTGTGCTCATATGGTCGCCCCGCCCAGTATCCTTTCGGAAGTAACATTCTTGATCATTGGTGCGGTAGATTAATTAAAACATATGCTTTTACAAAAACATGAAGCAGAAGGAAGGAAAAGGATGTATTAAAGCGTACAGCAACAAGGTGAGAGAGGAGACAAGTGTACCTTATTTGTCACACTTCTACCTACTTGTTACGGCAACCGCCATCACTCACCTAAGTTTGTATTCTGATAACAATAAATGACCGTAGAAATTATTAAGTGCCACGATGATGAGCAAGTAATGAAGGAATTCCTAGACTCTCTCTGTTTCGAGTAATCCAAACTAGTATATGGGTTGCTTACTTCAACTTCAACTGAAAGTTCTTCTGAGCTTCTTGGATTTTCCGTACGCTTGTCACAGTAGGAGGCTGGGAAGGAGAATGGTGAAGCGGCATTCCTTATTAATTACATTGCCTGATTCCAGCCGAGGAAGGGACCCAAATGAACGCGAATTCCCTGCATCTTAATGGCACCGCACCATGCCTTCTTAATGACATGGGGAGGTTTTGCTGCATGCATGTGAGTAAGAGGGAAAGAGATAGACTTGCGCCAACTCTTAATTGCTTTCGACTTCATTACAATAATTTCGACATATTTTCTGTTTTCCACTCCTTCCATTTTCTTCATGTACCCTTTTCCTTGCTATTTCTAGTATTTTCCAACCATACCAAGCCTTTGTTCCAGTGTTCGGACAAAAAAAAAAAAAAAAAAAGTTGAGGATAATAAAACTCCCGCAGAAGTCGTAATTTGGCCCTCTAATTGCAAAGAGCATTTCGTGAAGTTATTGGCGTACCTGAGGGAATGTCATATATTTAAATTTTATTTTCATTTTCCAGAATTACGTGTTATCTAGATATCCTATGGAATTTCTTTCTGGATGAAATATTCCTCATTTATAATTAATGAAATTCCCAGAGAAACTTTTACTGTTAAAAATTCTAGGTCCAAGTAATCTATCTGCAATGTGTATTTTGGTTTCGGGGTCATAATGAGTATTCTGATCATTAGCTGTACGTATCAGAATTAATGGCAGTTATTTAGTTTCAAATATATATTTTCATTTGTTTATTTACCGAAGTAAGCGGAATATAGAGCTTCATATATATATATATATATATATATATATATATATATATATATATATATTTACGTGTTTGTTATTATTGAAAAGTACAAAGGAAAGGTCAAATAAATACATACTTTGCATTTGCATATAAGTATATTCGCAGGATGTAAAAGGAAGATTTTAAAAACATGTTTTCCAAATTTGGAGTTACATTTATATCACCATTTTTCATTGCTAGTTTTGCTTATGACTAAGAATTTTTATTAAAATACTACGTTAAAGATAACGATATTTGCGAGAGTAACTAGCTAATCTATTTAACTTTCTCTACATAGCCTTTGAAATCCTCTCCTTGAGCGAATTTTGCTTAATACTTTGCGGCTGACAAGTCATAAGAAATTGAAAAAGGATAACAAAACTTACTTCATGAAAAGTGTAGCGCTTAGATCACTCCTTCTGATTTAGCCGTTTTCGAAATATGTTTCCACACATCTGAAATCTTCTGAGATTGTAGTGCTACACGACATAATGACATCCCCTTTGCGATTTCTATTTTCTCCTGCGTGAGTTAATTGCGATATAGCTTAATATGCGCATAGTTACTCCTTGTTTTCAATATTGTGGTGGACTCAGCGTTGTTCGAATTGTTTAATCTCAAATTGTTTCTAGTCAAAAAATTCATATGATGAAGACAATATACATTAATACAAATAGACTGTATAAGTTTATAAATATTATGGAGAAGGTCGTGTCAGTTATGAGGACTGAGAAAAGATCTGCAGAAACCCTGAGAGAGGACGTCCTGGGACTTCATCACCGGATCTCCCGAATGCCAGCTTCTCATTTTACCCCCAAGCCATTAGTTTTCATGTCACTGTGAAGTGTCAAATTTCCGTATTATTTTAAAGAAGCAGCCATAAATTCTGTTACTAATTTTATGTTTTACTCATGTGGAACATTCTGTAATCTTGTACAAACTACTCCTAGAAACAAGTATTCTTCTATCTACCTATGTTAATTGAGACAAGCATTATCTGATTTCTAACTTTCTTGTGGGTGCGAGGGGAATATGGGACTACAGTAGGCTTTAAGTGACAGCGATAATTCTGAAGATGGTGGCTACAAGAAAAAGTGTAGATGTTGAAAAATTCAGACAAATTACAAGGAATACCTCCAAATTTGTTCACTAAATTAAACAGACAAAGTGATGTATCATACATAACACATATTTTAACAAACTCTGCATTTCTATGTAGTAAAATTAATATCCCTTTATTATATAGGTATATATTAGATTTGTTACTGTATACCAGTTAGGGAGATATCATCTAGATTGAAGTGCACTTCTGGGGACATTCCCAGAATGTTCAAAAAGCACACTTCATCTGTTATGAAAATACACGTTTCATTCGTTTTCGAATTGTAATGGTATTTTTATCTAAACATTTAAAGGTATTTTTTTTGAAAATCAAAAATGGTCCATATAAACGGTAATGTAAGCGAAACAATTATCTTGAAAATCTTCGGATCACATGCTTAGAATGATGCTGAACTTAAATGTCAACTGACGAGCACATACACCTATACACCCACGGACATACCTATAAACATGGACCTTTTTCCTAAGCATGCTCTCTTTTTATCAAAGGGTCTTCAAAACATGTATTTCCACTGAAATATCGGTATCAAAATCTTTTGTGGAATGCGGTATTTCTTTTACTAACTGTTAGTACGTCATAGAATTAGTAAAAATGTAGTCTGTTTTCACATACACAATGAATATGAAATTATGCAGTTCTACTGTTATAAATAGACGGTTACTGTAATGCATATCGTGCGCAAGCTCATTATGACACGCATGCCGACAATGTCAGTAACGTGTATCCTAGAGCAAGGGTGTCATACATAGATATGAAATGTTCTTGAAGATATAAGATGTAAATGTAGAATAATTATAATATGATGTTTTAAACTGTATGATACGCTGGACTGACATGGTTAAACCATAGACTTAACACCTGCTCACTTCTCTCATGGATGGGTTCATTTGAATACAATATTGTTTCATGATTATTTCCTTCATATAACTTTAAATAACATAAAATGTAACTAATATGTGGATAACCCCAGTGACCTCCAATGAACTAGCATACTAGGTATTAACTATCCAAGCTATTACCGCGCTGAGAACAACCCAATCCGAACAACTCAACTTCGGGAGAAGCTGGAACGTTCGACCCAGCGTAATTTTGGTAACCTCAGGAGTACAGCATGCACGAGTGCTGGGGTTTCGTAGTGCTCGCACCATGACAACTGAAGGGCTGAGAATTCCTCACATGAGGGGGCTGTACTTCAGTAGAGGCACTGAGATCATTATAGCAATCACTGTGAGTGATAAAATATTAAATCAACTGATCTCGAGTTATGCCATTTACACCCACTAGGGATGCCATAACAGGGTTAAATAAGCTCGTTCAGCGATAGCCTAGTTCAGGGGGTAACAATTATTATTACAAAATAATCTTAAGCGTATTTGTTACGGTTTAACTCGAACATTTCTGTTGAAATTCTTCAAAAGTTACAACTGCTCAGGAGCTTGTGCAGACCTGAATGGCATAATTTGTAACATATTTATAATTTATTTATACAGCGAATGAGATGCTTACACAGTAATATGTGAGGCTCGCATTCATTCGGGATGCGTTGAGTTCGATTCTAATTCTAACTTTGGATTTTCGCCCTGCCCCTCACCCTAAGCGATTGGTGAATACTCAGATAGATTTCTAATGAACCATGACTTTCTTTGCACCATTTTGCTTTCATTCCTTTGCATAAATATTTATACTATGTCCCTCTGGGTTTCGTGCTGTATAGGGCGCAGGACAGATGGTGCAAATTCTTGCTCATAGGGAAGAGTACTCCCTGTGGAAGCCAGAGGTCTGCTTAGTCTTCGCTATTCTTCCAGGCAGCACCCGCAGTGGGACGCGTTCTATAGCATGGAACTGTTAAGGAGACCTCTGCGCGTCTCTGTTGGCCCGCCGCCTGTGGCCTCCTTAGTTCCTTCACTTCTTTACCTGCTCTCATGGTGTGGCAGCTAAAATAGGTGTAAGAATAGGCCTGTGAGATGAATAGCTGCTATCCTAACATTAATATTTCTTCGTATCGTTAGCGAAGTAATAGCGAGTCAGTCCGCCGCTTCTGCACAGATCTGCTTAAGAGAAATGCGACAGCAGTGGTTGTCAGTCGTGTCATTCATAAGAAATCCATTATAGCAACGACAACCATGCAAAGTTACTGTAAAGTTCACATTTTGTGCAAAAGTCTTTGCAAACACTGTGATCAGCCATTGAACAGGCGATAAACTCAAAACTGTCTGATCAGCCATTGCCATGAAACGGGCGATAAAATCAAATAAAACTCAAGTTCACAGAAACAATGTTGGACACTGTAGTCAGAATGCTGCTAAAACATAAAATGTAATATCTTCGCTCTGGCATCTCGGAACACAACAATCCTAGCACTATTTCTTGAGTCCTGTCTGTGTGTATGGGTCGAAGTAACATTCTGAAGCAGTTCCAGAAATTTATGCGGTCTTCAGAATCACAACAACTGTCTCAGAAAGCTATTTAAACTGCTGCTATTAGGAACGTGAATTAGGGCGTTGATTTCCAAACGAGTTGTGGGAACTAGGAAGCGAAAAGTAGCAGATATTTCTTTCTACGAGGGAGTTCTTTCTTTCATTTCTGTAATCTGTAAGTAGGCCAACTTGCTCTCTACTGCGTTTATTACGGCTACTAAATAAAATGACAGCCAGTTGTGACGTGTTCGTAAAGTTTCATAATTTTATTAGTTTTCTTTTTTCTGTGTTTAAGTATATACACACCCACAAAGCGAAGTCTGAATCGCAAAACAAAATTATTTTCTTTTTTAATGCCGTGCCAAATAAAATAAATAAATGACTCTGACTTTTGGGTGATGATGTGTTCAGAGAAATAATGAAGACATTAGTTTAAAGAAGCAATGCTAAAATTATCCTTCTGTGCTTTACACCTTGTGGTAATTGGCTGATTCCAATTCGATTCCCGGCGAACCAACAATTCTGAACTCGTTTCACATAGTTTTCAGAGCGTTGTAGGGGTGCTGGGGTGCAACCTCTACCGTCATGAATTTTCTCTCAACCTTGCTTCCTCTCATGTGTTCAACCTTCATATGTCATAGGACCAGACAATGGTGACCGGTACGTTGCGGTGGGACGGTGGTGTTTGCGATGCGTAATTATTTTTCACTGGCACTTGCATGCCCGGGTGGTGACATCTTCATCTCAGTAGCCCCGAATGGGCGACGGCGTACGCAAGCTAGCGTCGGAGCACATATTTCTTTTATTCTGAAAATGTTGCTAGCGCGCATCGTCGTATAGATCTGGTCACCAACCGGTACCCTTCTTCAAACGTTACTCTCAGGAGTTATGTAAGTCACAAAGATCCTACTCAAACAATGGAGCTTAGCTTCCTCGGTCTTTCTAAACCCTCTGATTATCAAACCCTAATTTTAATAAAGGTTTGGTTTACATCTTAAAGAACATTATTATCAATTTAATCTGAATATTTCGATATAGGTATATCAAGTGATTGGGTCACGTTCTCTGTCTAACTCTTGAGTGCACAGCTGTCCTATTATTCCTCTCGCTTCATTCGTCCACTGAACTGTACACAGCAGATCAGTGGGCAGTGTGAGGTCCTGTTCCTTACTTTTCCCAAAGGTATACTATTATTTTAATCTTCTTGTGATTTAATTCCTTATTAGAAGACAAAATATCAAATTGGACATTTCTTTTGATTAATAATCTTCAAACCTAAAATTTTAATTTCGTGTAAAGAGTTAAGTTTTTACATAGATGACATATTTTACTTCTTCATTAAAGTATCATTTTCCTTTTATACATTTTGGATCTAGAGTAACCTTTGAAAAATAAAATGTTGATCAACAACTCTAGTATTACAAATAAAAACAAAATAAAAAGAAATAGACTGTTTATGAGCCCATAGAAATTTAACCTATATCTTAAATTTCAGAAGCATAGCTAATACTTCTGGCTCTTTGAAGATATCCATCGTTTTATGTCGGTATATAATTATATAAATGTATTTATTTTTACAGAAATAAAGCCAAAAAGTTTTTCTTCCTAGCTGCAGAATGCATATTCTTCATACTATACATAGTACACACAACTAACTTTGAAGTATTATATGCGCGCGATAATTTCAGCGCTCGGGTTCCAAGTCCCCATTCGGTAAGTTTCGTCTAACTCGGTTAACGCAAATGACAACTTTAAAACTTGAAATGCGCTATACAATGATATCTAGTGGCCAATAGGCTAAGCTTTGTCATGTCCACCATATTTCGTTTTGATCAATTTCTAGGTTAATTAGCTAACCAGTTTACAACAAAGGTATGTTGCGGATGGTATGACTCTCGAAAGGGGACAATATTATTCGTCTAACTCCGTATAGCGGTGATCTGAATGCCATTGAACTGGCGTGGGCAAAACTCTGGAATGTTTTTTGAGGATGCAACGTTACTGGTGATACGTCGGCCACAAATCTGCGGAAATTTGCTATAAAAGCATTATCTTCCGTAACCGTAACGGACTGCAAGAAGGTCCAAGCGCTGGAAGTGAAATATTAGAGAAACGATGATTTAGTAGAAAATGCAATTTATGAAATCGTCAACACTTTAGAGGATACTAACGATGAAAGCGATGCACTGGACTGGAAGAATCACAAAGTGAATCAGTATTTATAATTGTCATAACATTTATTTTCTACTTTTATGTTATATAAAATGTAAGTATATAAATATACAGCTTATCGATCGAGTTCAATTTACTATTTGTCCACATATCTCACACTTGCGATGCATAGGTATCTTCGCTTATCTTACACACTATTTTGCTGAACTGTGTTTTTCAAGGTTGACCACACTGCAGAAACAACAGAGCGCTAGCTCTCGCTTCTTCCTCTCTGCCTACACCACACTGTAAATCCAGCGCTCAACTTATCGTGTGCGTATAGTATAAGATTATAACAGAAACGATAATATAAAGTAAGAAAAAATGAATTAAAGAAATGCAAATCAACTCTGCTACAAAATGAATTGCGAAAAAATAATACGTTACATTAATGGTAGCTTACCTTACACTTAATTGCTTAATAGTGCACATTAACTTAAAAGAGAAAAACGAAAATTGGCAGTGCAAATAAAATTACGATATCCAACAATTATTTGCACCAAAATTGATTAAAATTTAAATGTACCTTTAAACGGTGCTACGCTATATAATTTTGAGCGTAAGTCTATAATCCTGAGCGGCGAGTGATACATTTAAAAGTTGGCAACCCTGACTGATTTGCTGCACGAAAATGTATTTTAATAAAGGAGTTAAACTGAAGGAACTCGAGTGTCCTCAGCCATTCTGAGCTTCAAAGGAACTGCCATAATGGTACATTTGGATGCCCTTAGTTAAGATACAAAATGACAATTGAAAACTTTTATAAAATCATATTTAATTTAACTTCATACGAGTCTCAATATTTGCTCGAACAGCTGCAATATTAATAGTAGTAAAGGCAGATTATTCGCGAAATGGATCAATAACAAAAATGCCTATCTCTTTTGAATTCGCTGTATTAATTAGAAACTCTTGCCTTAGGTAGGGTTTGTACATTAAAATATAATTCTAATTACTGATCAATATTTTCAACCAGTAAAGATGATTTGAAAACTTAAAATGTTCTAGACCGAAGACTGCGCCGTGGCTCAGTAGTTAGACCGCTTGGCTTACACCAAGGGGGCCCGGGTTCGATCCCAGGCGACCGCAAAGTGAGATTGTGGTGGACAACACGGCGCTGGGGCGGGTTTTCTCCGGGATCTCCGGTTTCCCCCGCCATCTCATTCCCCCGGTGCTCCATCTTCATCTCATGTATCATCAGTGTCACCACCTGCGGTGCCGTATGTAGGAAAAGCGGGCGTTAAACACTACACACACACACACACACACACACACACACACACACACACACACACACACACACACACACATTCTAGACCAAAAATGCTCCTCACTGAAATTATTGTAGGTTCAAAGCAAAATATTTGTGATGATAAATATTTTACAGACCATTAGAAGACACCGAGGAAACTACACGTCAGTCAACTAGCAAAACTTAGAAAGTAGTTGTAAAATATAAATAAAAATTAATTTTATTTTAGAAACAATGTTCTAAAAGTATTCACTGTCGTTTTCGTATTAAATTAGAGTATTTCGGTTGTTTAATAATAATGTGTTTGAAAATCATATTTTATTTATATGTTAATATTTTCAAGTTCTATTGAATACGCAATTATTTAGTGAACTATGTATTGTGTTCTATTTTTCAAATTTTATTTTAATTGAATTTTGTGTCTTTGGCTCCGTCACAGTTCTGTGGAGGGATCTCTTAAACATATAATGGAACGGTATGCATTCATATTTCTTTTTAGAACAATTTTGTGATCATAAATATAAACAAAGGGAGTGGTGTCTGCTCATTGTTATTGCGTTGTAACCTATGCTTATTCTCCTCTCTTCGTGTTTGTTTACCTTTGCACTTGACAGTGTGGCCGCAATCTCCATTTCACTCCGACACCACAGTTAAAACAGAGGGGCGATAAAGCTACAGCAAATGCTTCCTTTAAGGTTATGTGCGTGTTTATGCGTTCTTAACCTAACTTTCTCTCTCTCTCTCTCTGCAACTACACCACCCGGAGCTTCCAGCAGTTCCTACCAGAGATTACAGAGACGTTCTAAGAGTCCAGAGTCACGCAATGTTATGAACCTGATGACAATCGCCCTTTTGGACTTAATGTTCCGTGATGAAGGCGTGGGTTTAACTCTGCATGTAATTGTTACGAGCCGTTTTTGTTTGTCTACACTCATGGTTTTACTTGAGTGCGCAATTACTTTACATTTAAGGAGCTGGTAAAAATAATGTAGATGCTTATCTTTGGGAACCGTCTTTGCGCCACACTTTTCTGATTGAATTCCAGGTAATATGTAAATGCTTTGTTCAATAATAGTTTGCAGTTTAAGAAGTCGAAGATGCTAAAACATATCAAATAGTTAAAATATTTGTATATAATACGACAAAAAATCTGCTTAAACGTACTAAAGGGAGCAGAGGGTTTCGAAATGCTTTATTCCCATAAATAATCGATGACAACCATTTTAACTAAGATTTGAAGCTTTCGCGGCTACAATTACTAAGTAGAGCTTCTCCGGTTAAAATTGCTCGAGCTTTCGGCCATGCTTGCTCTATGGTCTTCTTCGCATGGCTGGTAACGAGAAAGCTCTATCTACTTAACCATTTTAAGCATGATAAGAAAAGCAACTTACACTTTAAACGCGTTTAGGTAATAATGTTTTTGCAATACTTCATTCGTAATTTAATTATTGTGAGCACGTATTTGGTTGTCTAGGCTAAATTTACAATACATTTGTCAATTACAATGGCAGCAGAGAGAAAATAGGTCATTAATACTTACGGCTCTAGTTTTCAAATACTTACGGTATCAAGAAGTGACTAGCACCCAACAGCATAATACTTACGGTATCAATTTGTTTTGACGTAATGCCCAACAGAATAGTAGCAATTTTGATTTATTATTACCTTTTACTTTTTTTTTCAAGTATTGGGAAAAGTAACTGGCTACCACGAGCTTAAGTTACATATCAGATTTTGGGTGTTTGGGAATACAAGGCCGCAGGAACGCGGATTTACCAACTGATAAGAGTTAAATATATTTGTTGGTGTTAATTTACTACTTTATTTTACAAAACGCAAGGCAACCTAAAAAACATTCAATTGATAGCGCCACTATCTGATATTCTCTGTTAAGACTTGAATTTGTAGGTGTCTTGCATTAAGTGCTTAGAACCCCTCTTCCGGAGTCGGCCTCAAGTTTTGCCAATGTGTAGGTTACAACGCGCTTTCGTTTTGTTGATTTCTTAAACATGAATAAACCACACTGCCCAACACCAACAATGAAATAACAATGTGCCTCCGCACTGAATAGGTATATCTGCAAACATTTAGCAGATTTTATAAGGGTGCAGTGTTTCTCGGGATGTGGAATAGGGGTGTTTCAGGATGTAGGAGTGAGACAAAATTACGCTGCTAATGTTTGCAGTAAGTTGGAAGAGCAAATTTTATGTCCAAATTTCCTTCATTCCTTTTTTCTTGCCTTTGGCTTAGCTCCTTGATTTGCTGATGCAATAAGAAGAGAAACTAGAGTTAAATTACACGTGAAAGAATATCAAAGAGTGGAAAAATGTAAATACCTGGGATCTATAGTAACAGTAGATAATAAAACATCAGTGGAAATTCAAGAAAGAAAAGCAAGAGATAACAGATGTTTCTATACATTGCAGAATATGTTTAAATCAAGGAACGTCAGTAGGAATACTAAAATTAAAATATATACAACTGTACTGAGACCAATAGTAATGTATGGTTCAGAAAGCGGGGCGTTGACGATCAGAGAACAGTGGTTATTACTGTGGGAAAGGAAGGGACTGAGAAGTATATTTGGAGTGATAAAGGACTCGGACGGATGGAGAATACGGACTAACTTGTAGTTACATTGCATATTTGGACAACCAAATATAGTAATGAAAATTAAACAAGGCAGAATAAGGTGGATTGGCCATGTGCAGAGAACGTCGGAAGCCAGTGTAGTTAAGAAAATATTCATAGGAAAGCTGGATGGCAGAAGGAGAAGAGGAAGAGCCAAGAAAAGATGGGTAGATGATGTAGAAGATGCCTTGAGAAAGTTGGGTGTTAAAGGCTGGAGAAGAAAAGCAGAGGACCGAATAGAATGGAAGAAGATGGTTCCCGCCTCACTAGCGTAGATGTGCTCACGTGCAAGTGGTCCCGAGTTCGGATCTCGGTCAGGGTGAGTTACCTGGATAAGGTTTTCCAGGGGTTTCCCTTATCCTTAAAGGCGAATGTCGGGTAACTCTAAGCTTTATGGACCCTGGACTCATTTGAGCATCTTTTCACCGATCATTCATCGTCGATAGGACTTACCTAACATTGGAGACCGTAAATTGCACACAAAAAGGTGGTTAGGGAGGCCAAGGGCCTACATGGCCTGTACTGCCAACTATCATCATCATCATCATCATCATCATCCTTGGTTTGCTTAAGCACAATTCCAGAAGGGTTTCACCATTCACGGTTTAAGAGAAGTATGCGATTAACCTTCACAATTACATTTTTACTATATTTTACCAATTTACATCTAAGTGCTACTTATTCCATTTATATAGGAAAAAAAAGTTATTCTTCAATCAAATGTACAGCATGGTTTGAGGTTGAAGACATTTTTGAAAATTCCTTGTGCGGTATTCCTGGATGAGGTTCAACTTAAAGTTCAAGTTTTGTATTTAATGGACTTTTCATTTATGCTTTTCACCAACATCCTCCCCACACATGTACACGAATATGTTTTCTAAAACTAAAAGTCAGGGGATGTAAAAACAAAGATTTCGTGAAATTATGATATGGACTGTGTGAGTGGAAAGCAATACACTAGTAAGCAGGGTAAAATGTGAAAGAAAAGAAAAGAAAAGCTTTCTCCGGGATGTTTGAATTTCATGTTAACTGAATTGCAAAACGTTAAATTTAGTCTTCCTAGCAGAAGGTATCCAGAAAGCGACAGAAGAAGAGAATGGCGTCACTCTCGTATTCATAAGCACTGTAGATTTATTAGCACAGTCCTTCAGTGAGGGCTCCAGTCATGAATAAAGTAGCGTTGTATGTCTGCATTAGCCATTTCTATTTTCCTGGACTGTACCACAAAAACCCGTTTGTGCAATAAAGATATGCCTAATTCCATGGATGCCCATTAGGTACTTAATGGAGTATGCGGTATGGTGTACAACGCAGTCCCGGTAGCCCTTTGATTACCCATAACCCCTACCATGCAGTGCGTAACGCCGATGGGTCCACTGCGTGCAGTTATTTGATATGCATAAAAGTTCCTGCTGACCAGCTTATCAGTCGTCATGGGCCTCATTTCCATATCAAGAGCTTTCGGTCCTCCTCTTCACACTAGAGGTAACCTTTTTTAGTTTAATCGTGTTGCAATGAAACTTAAAGCCAAAAAGATAAGAGCTGACTTCAGAATTAAATGGAGAGAATGTGTGAACTTCCTTGTTTGAGGAAAGGGTAATAATCACAGTTTTTATGCATTGTAGCTAATTGCCATACATGATGATGATTATGATGATGATATTTCTTTGAATTCAATTATAATTTGTAAGAAAAAACATTTCATTTCAGATCTTTTTAGTCAAAATTATACCACAATAAAATTGTTGATAACAGTGAATAATATCTACTGTTATAAAAACTAACAAAATGGCTTTTAGAAATTAAATTCAGGTGTTACAGAGAAATAATTGTATTGCTTTATGCTGTATTTTTAATACATTCCATACTATGAAGTAACGTTTCAAAATGCGCATTCTCTCAAAGAAAATGCTGCATACAAATAGCTAAATAAATATCTCTCTTATTTATATACAAATATAACAATCTGTAGCTTAATACTTCACTTATCTTATAAGAAATGATGATAATTCTTATAAATTCTCCGGGAACGCGATTTCATGTAAACTTATACCCATCTTCAGCCAGAAACAAAGCTGTCGCCATCGTTACGAACGCTAGATCTTGACATGCTCTTGTTAGTATTACCAAAATCTGAAAATAAAATAAATTTAAAAACAGAATTGACTGCCAGTATTTCAAAATTTGTTTTATTTTCTGATTTTGGTTCTACTAACAAGAACATATTGTAACTTTGTGGGTTCGTAGAATTAAAAGTCCAATTTCTTTATTTCCGTAGAAATACACTGGTCAATTCTCACGTAACATTACATCACACAAAAAACACAATCTTCCAAGGTCGATGACAATAACAAACAGCTTACTCAACTTCCACTGTTGACAACACTCTTGTTACACACTGCCACTCCTCACTGTTTTACAGCTGATTCTTGGCGAGTCGTCGCCTTCTTAAATACCTCATTGATAAATTCGAGACTCTTCCAGAAGAATAAGGAAACCGAATATTCTATCACATTCCAGAAGCGTAGCATAACCTATGCTGGCAAGTCCTTTATCACAGTTATCTTTGTTTGCCGGCCCCTTTGTGTACACTAGCCGCGCTATCGTTAACTGCTTATGCAAGCTCTTACCGTGAAACATTATCCGCCGTTTGTTATCTATTTGCATCGAAATGTCCGTTGCCGTGACACATCTAGCGTTCATAGCGATGGCGACAGCTTTGTTTCCGGCTGAAGATGTGTATAAGTTTACATGACATAATTTCTGATAAGATAAGTGACGTTTTAAGTTGAAAATTGTTATATTTATATTTAATTTGTTTACTTCGCTGTTAATAGCTTCATATTTTACCTATCTCATTATTTGTCAATTAAAACTCTCTCACGCTCGTTTCATACATTATTCTTACAAAAACCTTTTACTCTTCATATCCAGTTAGACATTATTATTATTATTATTATTATTATTATTATTATTATTATTATTATTATTATTATTATTATTATTATTATTATTATTATTATTATTATTATTATTATTATTATTATTATTATTATTATTATTATTATTATTATTATTATTATTATTATTATTATTATTATTATTATTATTATTATTATTATTATTATTATTATTATTATTATTATTATTATTATTATTATTATTATTATTATTATTATTATTATTATTATTATTATTATTATTATTATTATTATTATTATTATTATTATTATTATTATTATTATTATTATTATTATTATTATTATTAACTATAACTCCCTGACATTTGTTAGTTATGAACAATGAGGAAACTTGGAAGAAGCCTTAGTCAGGAAGGATACTCGTGCACAGATTTGAACTGTAAATCTCCTGTTCAAGAACATCAATGACCTTGGGCTCCCATATTGATTTATTATTTAAAGTTTATTATTATCTACAAAAATTGACTTGTGTATCTAAGTACCTATAGGCAATATATTGGTAATAAAATACTATAGATAACATAGTTTGGAAGAATGTTGAAGATTGATAAATAATAAAGAAAAATATATTGCGACCTCCTTTTATGAAACAACTGTGTATTATGAATTTTATTTTTCTCTCAGAAGACACTAGGTAAATATCAATTTTAAGTTTACAACTTTAACTACTCTTTTCATTTCAGAAACGTTAAATTATAGTCAAGAATAGTTCAATAGATGTTAACCATATTTTGAAACATGATGCTTGATTGCAGTGATCTACCATTGCAAGATTTATCCAAATTACCCTTTTCCGCTTGGAAAGTGCGCAATTGGTGTATTTATATTAATGAGAGGTCGTAAAACAGCTGATTTAGCTAGACAGCAATTTTGGCTACCACTTCAGAGGTTGTACTAGCTCCGTTAGTAAATACACATTCCCATCAACGCAATCCACACAGTGATACAATAAGTTGTTAGCGCTTATTTGCAGCCTCGGCCGTAAATAAAACGAACGTTTTTGTGCACAAGATTAACTTTGGAGAACAATTTAGAGGGCGGTAGAGGTCTGCGGTCCTGCGGCACAATTGCCCTACACTAATGCCCCCACCAATCCCTTCCTTCCCTGCGGAATGTGCAGATACGGTGCAATTAGTGTCGCCTGCAGATTCCGTTCTAATAATTTAATGGCGAGAGGGGAAAGGGCGTGGAAACTGCTGGGGTTGTGCGCCACTGCACACCCCCATGTGTAGTATAATTAGAGTTGGTCATTTCCATCCAACAGGGTGCAGCTGAGCCGCCCAACATGGCGTCTAGGAGGGGGCGCGCATGCGTGTTGTAAATAACCAGGGTGTGGTTGAAGGTTGAGGGTTGCAATGACCGATTGGTATTCCGCATGTGTGCAAGACTTGACCGCCGCGAAATGATATAGCGGCTGCCCTCTGTAATGTATCACTCCGTATAATCTGCTCCAAAGCTGCTCCGGACCAGTAAGCTGCACCTTAAAACAGAGCTAGGGTGAAAACAAAGAATGGTTGAAAAATGAAAAAATAAGCGTGCTCCAAGTGTGCCATAATTGCAGATGCACCCCTCACACTTTCAAACATAAGCTGATATTTTCTCACAGTAACTAGTCATTGTCAAAGAACTATATATTGAATATGCATTAGTTCTTGAGGGATGTAAAAAATGAAATGTCGGCAAAACTGTAGAAAAGGAATTAATACTAAAAATACACAGAAAAGGCTAAAAGGTATACCACGAATAGAGACACTTTCCGTACCGTGATCTCCAAAGCAGATCTGTTGTAGCTAACACCTCCAGAAGAAAGTAAGTGAGGGGACCACAGGGGGCCACAGGGTCACAGGGAGGTAGGCCACGCGGAAGTCCCTAACAAGTGCCGAAAGTTCAAGGCTTCAGGATGCCTGCACAGCCATCATCACTCAGGGGCCGGAGTCGAACAAGCTTTCTCCAAGCGTGATGACAGTGGACATTCAACTTCTCTCAGTGCCGAAAATAGCATTTACAACGCGCAAGCATCCTTGCCATTTGTCTGGCACGGCCACACACTATGAGCTTGGAAGCAAACTTAAAAGATAACAAGGAAATAGAATTAAGGGAAACCGATGCAAAGCAAGATGTATGGAGGAAGTATGAGAGTAAGAACCTCAGCATTCAGCTGACAGGAGAAAACCACGGAAAATGCAAGTAAGAAACCGCGATCTCCCAAAGGTTAGTCGCCTATGATACGCCGGCGCCACCTCTCTCGGTTATAGCATAGTAGCTAAACTAGCACTGAAATGTATAAGTGAAAAATGGCTTATCAAAAATCGAGAAGGATTAGGTTAGAGGCAACACAAATGAAATATATTCATGATCATCACAGGGTGTAACAAAGGCAGATCGATCTAAAGATATTGAAATAAGGAATTTTTGTAGGAGCATTAGGTTCTTGATAAGAGGAAATACGGAAGTACTGTCAGCGACATTGAGTTCTTGTGCAGAATATGGGACCTTCAGAATATTCTAAGCATGCATTGTTATATCAATCACGTGGCCGAGGGGAAATCGGGCGATCATGAAGAAGGTGAAAAGAGTTTTTCCCAGTATCCTCAAAGGAGGTATTAACTTGGTCCTTAAGGACTCTTCTGAGCGAAGGAAAAGAAGCAGCACAGTTACACTTAAAATTATCAATATTTCGGGTTTAAACCTTGGAGATTAAAACACTAAAGTTATAAACGAAATAAAAACATTGACTACTCTGAGTAATAATTGTTTTTTGAGTATATAGGGAATACAACGAAGGGGGACAACATGCGCACTGCAGCTGGAAATCTCCAGGATGATGGGATAAATCTACAGTGGCTTGAAGCATTCTTGTTTATAAAAAATATTGGGCACCTGCTCTGCGCAGTACACTTTAACGATAATCATCAATGGGAGTGAAGCCAAAGTCATATTTTTACACCTCATTCTTCATCATACTTATAATAGATAGCTCCAGAATGTTGATAGAATTCATGACATAATTTCAGCCTATTTTCAAATATGTATCTTGTTCATTTTGAAAGGTTTGGTACAATTTGACCCTCCTTTCATCTATAATGGATTGTGATACAAGTGTAATACGAGGATAGTTTGAAAATATGGGACGAAATCGAGCACCTATCCTGTGTGTTGCATACTGTGTACAATTTTTTGATGATAGCGAAAATGTACTTTCAGTAGAAAGGTAAGCAAAACATTGACAGCGTTACCTCACTGTCGAGAATTAGGTAATTATCCAAGCCTGGTTGCTGGCCTTAAGAAAGCAATATGTTAAAGCTCATACTTGGTTAATGCATAAATTAAATATCAAGTACGTAATGAAGAGGAAATGAAAAGGAAATAGCGACCCAAATAAGAGATAAATAGTGAAATTCCACTATCATATTTGGCTACATTTAATGTGTGCAATAATAAATATATAAAAACTTAGAAGTTCAGTATATCTAGTTCAAAAACAAGCATGCAGTGAAAACAAGCAAAACAGCAGATAAGTTGGGTTGCAGTACTGGATTGAGATCATGAACGGAAAGTGGATTGAAATCTCTGTCGTGAAAAACGAATTGGAATCCTGTAAGTATAAAACAGTAACAAAAACATATTCCTTATCCTGAATGTCACACGTCAAATCGCATATCATGTAAATAATACTAGAATTTGCAACGAATTTTTGTTACTAGATATTCTTTTAGTTTAACTCCCGTTAAATGGAGGTCATGTCAGAGGCAAGTGAGTAAAATGAAATGGATCCAATGAAGCTTAAATGTGTTTGGGGTCCTTAGAGTATGGATTCACTGACATCCTCTGGTATAAGAAGAAACGTCTGGTGGGAGTACTTGCCTGAATACTTGATCAGGAGGAAAATTGGTTGAGCATTTTTGGTCAACACATACTTTTTGGAAGCATTGATAGTTTTTTTTTTTTTAGATTTATTGAAGCTACATTAAGAGACAAATAAACTCTTTCTCTCTACTAGTAAACAATGCAGCCAATTATGCTGTAGGTGGTAAATGTCAGGTAGCAGTCACAGTGTTTTCGCAGTCACTTGCTGATGTATGATTTCCTTTGAAGAGGTGACTCAAAGCGGAAGTTAATCTCAAGTCTTCTCCAAAGCGCCATTAATTCCCTGGAGGTATCCACAGCAGCTGTGAGAATACACGCACTTGACAGATTAATTCCACCGGCGTTTTGATAATCTTCCGCTGTCATCTTGGACTGAAACTGAAAACAATCAAGTGCAGGTGGAATGGAAATTCATCCCTTTGTCATTACCATAACACGTGACTTGGGCATCTACTACACGCATGGGGAGCTTATGACAAGAACGAAGAATTTTGATAGCAGTGTGAAGCAGAGCTTATATGTATCAACTTTTAAAATATGAGAAGTATCAATTCTTTTGTACCTTAATTATATTTATAACTTGTGCTTTATGGTAAAAAATCGGCTTTTTAAGAACAATAATTTTAAACTCACAAATCGCTATTTAATTGGTCCTGTGCTATTTCGATTCTTATAGCATCAGAAATCCATTTTTCTCAACTTTATTTATTTAGAATTTTTCACTGCTTGAACTATTCAGGATTTCTTCACAAATCACGAATTCAGAAATGTTGTGCACTAATTAAAATATGAAGAATTCAGCTGAAATTAAATGTTTCCAATAACTCAAATTGAAAAGTTCTACATTTGTTTAAAACGTTACTTTTCAAACTATTTAAGCGTACCTTCAAAAAAGGCTTCTATGATTGCAAGCTTAGCTTAAATCAAACTTCTGTGAGCTATACGATAGCTACTTATGCATTGTACCATAGAGCATAAGAAGCATTTCATATTCAAAGTGATATTATTGTGAATAAAAATTAATATCTTAATGATGGTTGGATATATATCCTTGTAATGTTGAGTTCAGTAGGTATTATATCGTTCGTATATAGTAAAAAGAAGTCAAAGCAGTAAGAGGAGAAATCATTTATTCTTAAGCGAATAAGGCATTGCAGCAGAATTCTTTTGCCTTCTAAGTGTGTTAATAAATGAACAACATATTGTCTGCCCACCATAAGAGGGCTAGCGGGGAATGAAGAAGAGAGGAGCTTGAACTATCTACTCTGGTAGTGGATCTGTTTACTACAAAATGAGTGTATAAAACTGCATATGAGTCAGTCATTGTGCCAGATCTAATGCTCGTTTCAGTGACTACAATGATAGGTATTATGAATGGGTGAGTTATGTGACAACATTGATCTTGCACTTAAATTTGTATATGTTTTGTCTTAGTTTTTCTATTAAATTTTGCATTGTCCTTTTTCTTACCTTTACATTTATATAAAGCCATGTTTGTAAATTGTTATGTATGTAAGCATTTCTCTGTTGTAGCAGAAACAAATAAATGAATGAATAAATAAATAAATGAGTAGGTAAATAAGGAAATAAATAAATAAACATTGTGGGCCTAACATCCGTATCATATACGGAAAGCGAGCATAAACATGGCAAAGGTGATTACTTTACACATTCCTTTGTCTTGCCTTCCGGTGTTGGGCAGACAGTAGATGTAGATTAGAAAGAGTGGGGTGTTTACATAATATCTGAATAAAACGGTTAATCAGATTCAAAACAACATATATATCGTGGGAAACAGAACAGAGAGGCATAACTGGAATTCCCATTATCCACACGGTTCAACAGCTTCTTCATTTCAAGGATTAGGTTTTTGGCCTGATCCGGCTTCATATGTAAATATTCCTTCCAACGTTTCCTTATTCTTCCTTGGCTTCTTTCTTTATTTTGGTCTACATATTATTACTTTCTTATCGATGTAGCTGTAGCTCATTTTTTCCATGTTATATTTTTCTATTATACAACATTCAGTTTCCTTCTTATTTCTTTATTCCTATTTCAATCCGTCCTAGTTCAACGTTTGACTGAATTCATTTCGGATTGTTTTAGCTTACTGCTATCGCAACTTTATTTCGGATGGTAACTTCTTCGCTACCTGCGATAGTCCATATCTTTCATGCATACAATAAAATACAAGAACCAGTACTGAAGCGCAGTATTCCATCCAAAGCTTCGACATCGACATTTCGTAAAAGTTGCTTCTGGCGTGTGTGGAAAGCATAACCCAATACAAAAATGGGATAAAAACCAGATTATAGCTTATTCTATGCATACGACCGAAGTACGAAGCTTTCTTTGCCTAAATAAATTTTAAATGACTTTAATGTTTTAATTAAATAACACACACGCACTGAACTGAATGCATGCGGATTTCTGGCCTTAACTGATGCAATAGTACTTATATTGTAGTTGTTCTCTGAGCATAGTGCGCAAAATGTAGTTACAAAACGATTAAACCCATACATTTTGAATAAAAAACTTCCATCATAATATATTATTAATGTAATGTAACAAATAGATATATGTAATCAATATATGCTCATTTTGCCACTTTATTCTGGTTTAATGTTGTTCAATTTTCTTAACCAGGATGGCATTAGAGAAAAAACTAGATAGAGGAATAAGCGTTTGTAAGAATAGTTTGTATGTATAAGAGTAGAGAAAGTCATTTGAGAGCAAATCATCACATTATTCCTTTCTTCCAAAATGTTTAGAAAAGCATATTTCTTTAACAGGTTTTAGAAACCGTGGTAAACACCTGCGAAATATTTGCGTAGCTCTATTGAGATTTAAATTACTTCATAACATACTTTAAGGTCGTGCTTCTGGAGACCCAGATGTTGAAGCACTGCTAGAAGTATCTTTTTCCTCTCACTTTTAGAGATGCTCACTTTAATGGAGGCCTTGGGGGAGTTAAAAAAGGCAGGAAAAAGTCGGTAAGGGGTAAATAAATGGGAAGAAGGGTGCCTCTACGAAGGCTGACAAGTAAAGAGGAGAAAAATAGCCCGCCATCTATTGTTCAATAATGCATGATTGTGATTTAGAGCTATTGGAAGGGTCTCGGAGAAGAAGGCATAGCACAGAGAAAGAAGAATGAGAAAGTGCGGCTTTCGGTTCGAATCTTTTCTCGCATGTGGGAGGGGCTGAAGGTAGGACGTGCCGCCATTATTTCTACTCAAGGAGAGAAGAAAAAGAAAAGATACACCCTCACAGTTGTCGGTCTGATGTACATGGTCATTATTCTTCTAAACAGCGGCTTTAAATCCTGATTGGTCGGACAGTTAATTCGATAGGGTGCCTCGGAGGGAACAAAAAAGATAGCATTCATAGGCCCATTTTCAATGAAAATCAGATTACAGCTCGCTTTAATTAAATGAAGGAAATAAAAGACGCTAAAGCAGGAAACTATAGCCATTTTGCCCTTATTTCATTTAGACACACTTCTTTGGCTCTATCACATGAACGTATAGGTATAAATTATCCGACTATAGCAAAAAGTAAATGAATAGAAGTAAAAACTCGGAGGTAAACATATTCATTAATGATAGCTGTAAAAGAAGGAAAGTTTAATCTACTAATGTCGCAGTGTAACCACTAGTTATAATGAACACTAACGTTAACAGCGCAGCGTGAACGCTGAGGTAAGATCTTCGTAGAGCAAGCCTTAGGCTTAACGCAAGAAATTGTAAGCGGAAATCCAGCAGAAGTACTTCGGGTAACTGGAGTAATATAAACCATAACATCCAAATGAAAAATGTATCCAGCTTTTATAAGTGAATTGGATATACCTAAAAGACTTTCATCTGGTAAACTATAGATCATGGCATGACATGGATGATTATAGTGTAGATGTTATACAATCCCGCATCGCGATCGTATGCTGTTCACAAGCTGGCAAATCATGGAGAAAGATTTTAACTACTCCATAAAGTGACCTCATTTTCGGTGTAAATTATGGGATACTATGAGTAAAAGCCATTAGAAATATTTGAGGAAATAATCTTAAACATCCTCAACAAACGAATCTTTGCATAATTATTTTCAAGCAAACCTCCCAGAGTTTCCTTCAATGTTTTTTTCTCAATAAATATTTCTGATGAATTCGATTTAATTATTGTATTATTATGGTATTTTCATAATAAATGTAATTCTTGTACTTAATTTTTTGGGAATAGCTTTTGAAGGTCTTCTTAATTTGGAATGACTTTTATATAGCAGGTGCACGTTAAGAGACAGACAAAATCCTATTTCACAAACACTTCCGATCCGTTAAAGAACGCAATTCATGACCTGTTTATGGAGATATCCCTTATTATTGGTTTCCATTTTCCAGTAATAACCATTTTCTCAAAGGGTTATTCAAAAAGAATAAAATTTCAAAGGCATCACACAGTGACGAGTCTTTAAAAACTGCTTAATACTTAAAGCTACCGTATTTTCATTATATTTACGAGCTAGTGTTTAATAAATCCATTTCTACAAATGGTTATCTCGATTAAAGTGAATTAAGTATAAGAATAAGCTTTTAACAATGTTTTGCTGAAAAGTGAGTAGAGAAACCCATGTGAATGTAACACTTCAAAATTTCACCCTTAGGTAATCAAATGATAAATGAATTTACTCAGGTAGGTATATAGAATGGTAGGTATGTGCATTTGTTTGCCTACGATCCTGAATTTGAAAGATATCTTCAACTTTTATCCCATTTCAGCCAAAGAGAAGTTTGAAATTCGAGAAAATCTTTAAAAGAGATCACTGTTTGTGGAAGAAAAGGCTAGAGATTGCTGGCAAAATATTCAAGCTGGTTCAAGGCACATTTTTAATTACTGATGAGCCGTATTATTTAAATTTACTAAATATAAGCTAGCCATTTAAAACAAAATACAACACTCAGAATTGCAGTTAAAGTTAAGTTATTTTTCTTTCTTGATTCTTAATGTAATCCATGGCGTAATGGGGAGCTTATGTATTTCCACATACGCAAATAAGAGGAAGGTAGTCTATCGTACAACCGATGCAGCTAGGAGATGTAGTCAGTATCATTGGGGAATGTTGGCTTTCTAAAACAGGGTTCGCTACCTAGCGTACCTCCTCAATTTCCTCACGATGCTGAGAGTATACATGTTTGCACTCGCCTCACCACATTTTCTGAAGTTTTACGGAGATGATATCGAATTGAGAGAAGGTTATTTCCAGAAAGATGGAACAACGTGCCATACATCTAATGACAACATGGGACTTCTAATTAGTTTCTTTGATAATTGAATAATATCAAACGGTCTGTTGCTCCCCAGATCCCCTGACCTAACCTGACCGGATTCTTTCTTGTGGGGGTATCTAAAAATATAGTGTACAAGAATAGGCTACGGACAATTGAAGTTCTCAAGGAATCCATTCGAACCGAAATAAGTAACATTGGCGAGAAACGTAAAACTTCGGATTATATGTTGAGACGAGTGCAATATATATATATATATATATATATATATATATATATATATATATATATATATATATGCTGGTGGAGCACACTTCCAACATTTCCTCTAAGATGTAAATGGTGTAATGTAATCTCCAAATTGTGTATCATATTCTCCTAAAGTTGCACGTGTGTCCTAATTGAAATGGTTCAGGTTTATATGGATCGCACTGTACCTAACCATATTAAACAGAGGAAGAGTTGTATTTCACCTAAAAATTGAATACCGAAATTTATCGAAAATATATATTTTGTATCTTAAAAAGAATTTTAAAAAAAGCTGTTATGTGGTATATGCCCGCCTCGGTAGCGTATATGGTAGCATGTCTGCCTCACATTCAAGAGGTCCCAAGTTCGGATCTCGGTCAGGGTGAGTTACCTGGATAAGGTTTTTCCGGCGGTTTCCCTTATCCTGAAAGACGAATGTCGGGTAACTCTAAACTCCATGGACTCCAGGCTCATTTGAGCATCATTTCACCAATTTCATTCGCCATCCGATATGACTTAACGTTGGAGGACGTAAATTGCGCAAAAAAAAAGCGTAGCTGAGAAAAGCTTGGGTAAACACAAAGATACTAGAAGTTCATTCCTTCCAACCGAGGAAGATGGTTCAGCGGATTCGTTTGTTGTCCGCATTAGGGAGGTCCGGGATCGATTACCGTGGCCGACCTAACTGACCCATGGAATTTTTCCGGGATTTTTCCAGATCGTCAAGCGAATGCTGGATAGGTTAATCACATCTCTCGAATTTCCTGTCCCTCCATGAGTCTCGGCGCTGTCGTTACTCTTTGGATCGGTCACTCTGTCTCCTCTCGCCTCATCCTTCCTCCCGGGATGCCCCATTTGGAGATTAGGTACAATAAACCACCGGTCTTGGTGCCGAATCCCCTCCGTAGTAATCCTAATCATCACTTCCAGGGATACAACAGGACCCAAACTATCATTACCTAGATCTAGTCTGTAAACTCCTTTTAATTATGAACATCTGTGCAACTGTGAATCGCAGGAGACAGGCGAAATCTTACAACACCAAAAAATGCACGTCCTAAATCACACCATTCTAACTAGCAAATTTGTAACCAGCAACTGTACGTTTTGAGTCGTTAACCATTTCCGAAATTTTGTTATTGATTTCAATTTTGGAATACTTTATAATTTTTTTTAAAATTAAAAATCGCTGTTCTATTTTCCTTCATGTGAAGATAGCTGGGCGTTTAGAATTATTTTATAGTCATAACAATTTTAATAATTTTATTTTCCTGCTCACTTTTAAGAAAAGTGACTAGAGAATGTTATATAAATACAACACTTGATCTTTATTTTAGCGTTTGCTTAAACAGCAAAATAAAACGAGGAAGGAAGCAAGTTTTGAGACAATGGTAGCTCCCATCTCTATACATTTTGTAGTGCGCTAGATTCCTTGTGTTCCTTTTTTGCCTCTCCAATGTCTCCGCGTATGGGAATATAAAATTTTGAAAGCAGCCCTTGAATATGAATACTTTATCTCAAGTTAGCCATTTCACACCGCGGCAATGCCCATATCTGCAGCAACGAGACTGCGAAGGGAGAAACAGCAAATATTGGGCGAAGTACCTACAGCTCCGTCATGTGCAAAGTACTCGCCCTACGTTTGTAACTTTTTGCAAGTGTGTTGGCAGTCTTGAAGCGGAGAACGAGAAAAAGGGACTCTCTTTTTGAAGGCCAGTACAGATTGGAAAGCATTTTATGTTCTCTTGTTGTGTATTTCTTTTGTCCACTCTGTGACACTGCAATACCTTGAAAACGAAATTTCAAACGTATGGTTCTGGCAACATTTGAGAACGTTTTAAGAAGTTTTATTTAGGTTCGTTTAATTATATTTAAAATTAATTTGAAAGATGAATTCTCAACTGTAATACGATAATTCTTATTCCAAGACGTCGACTCGGAATTATGTCTTTCTCCTCCTCAAGAAATGATTCAACACAAAATAAATTACTGGATTTCTTTTTAAGTATATTGATTTTAATTCTTAATTAAATTGATACAAAAACGTTATAACACAAATTAACTTAAAATCTCTACAGTGGAAGTTTCTAGAGGCAATCCTAAGCGTCTTTTTCCTGTTTTTATGTCCATCCTGTACGACATCCACGCCTCCTTGTGTGAGGATTATTGAATTTCGTCCCCATAGCAATCACATGTTCCTTTATGACTCGTCATTAGTAGCAACCTATACAAACGGGCTATTTATTTTCATAATCTCACTTTTTAACCTTAATTTAAACATCATAATACTTCGAATACACTTTTAGCAAAGTTTACATTTTGAAAAGCATCATGAAACAAATAAACAATATTATTCCGCAGCAGTGCACATACTATTAGAAAGTTGAATCAGGCTTGGAAACTTTATCACGCTCGCCTATCGAACCATTAATTCTTTTTGAAAGGTTCTATTCGAATAGTACCACAGTGCTTTACAAATCTCTGTTCAAAAAAGAACTGGTATCATAGTAATTTCCTAAGATTAAGGTGGCTGCTGTAACTTATTAGGCTCGCATTCGGGATTTGAATTACATACATTTGGAAAGGTAGAATCAGACTGAAAAAAGCAATTCCATAGCCGGAATTAGAACACGGATCTTCCAGTCTCTGTCCATTGAGCTACTATGGCCAACGTGCCAGTAGGACAATAAATTCTCCAAATAACTCGTATTTTTCACTATAAACCACTAGGAATTTCCATATACACATGAGACAATGGTGACTTACAACTCATGGGCCTAAAGTCTCAGGCTTTATAGCCCAATTACCATTAGGTCAATTAATTTATATTAATGAAATCGCAGTTTTGCCACTGAATTGTTTAGTCTAACTCTAGATTTGGCTTATACACGACAGCTGTGAAAGAATAATTAATTTATACGAGTTAAATTTATTAGTACAAACAAGATTTCGAAACGGTTAAACGATTTTTATGTAGTTCAATCCTTATAAATCTGAACGATTTCAATAGGCCATAAATTTTGAAAAAATAATAGGACACACGTGCAACTTTGGAAGAGTATAATACACAATTGGGAAATTACATTACACTATATACATCTCAGAGAAAATGTTGCAATTGTCCTCCACCAGCATCTATACATGTTTGCACTCGTCTCATCATATTCTCTGAAGTTTACGGAGAGTATCCTCGCCAATGTTACTTATTTCGGTTTCAATGGATTCCTCGAGAGCGGCCTATTATTGTACACTCTATTTGTTAGATACGCTCACAAGAAAAAATCCGGTGAGGTTAGATCAGGGGATTTGGGGGACCACAGACCTTTTGAGAGTACTTGATTATCAAAGAAACTGGTTACAAGTTCCATAGTGTCATTAGAGGTATGCCACGTTGCTGGAAATAAACTTCTCTCAATATGATATCATCCAGCTGCTCCACAAATGCCTTGAAGATACCCATATAAACTTCCTGTGTCTACAGTCGTATAAAAGAAAATGGAACAAACGATCCATAGATGCTGATGGAGGACATTTCTAACATTTTCTCTGATTTGTAAATAGTGTAATGTAATCTACCAATTGTACGAGGGTGGGTCAAAAAGTAACGCCTCCCATTGTTTATTCCTAAAATAAGTAAGTTGTGTGAATACTTTGAATTTGGCGCAATTCCTCAAACCTTCTTCTCCAATCCCCTGCAGTAGTAACTTCCTAAGTCAACAGGTGGCAGCACTGCATCCTCTTGCAAAATGGCTAACTTCGACATTCGTGTTAGACAGCGTTCTGTGATTGAATTTTTGACTGCGGAACATGAAACGCCAATTCGCATTCACGAAAGGCTAAAAACTCAGTATGGTGATACAACGGTGGATGTCAGCACTGTTAGACGATGGGTTCGTCGCTGTAACGAAGCTGAAGGGCAAACACCATTGGCAGATGAAAAGCGAAGCGGCAGGCCGGCGACTGCAGTGACTCCATGCAACATTCAGTAAGTCGATGACATTATTCGTGGTGATCGCCGGGTAACAACAGTTGAATTGTGTCCCATTACCTCCCTCATTAAAGGCCGTGTGATGACGATCATTCAACAACTGGGTTACTCAAAAGTTTGTTCATGTTTGGTACCAAGAATGTTAACCACCCAAAGCAAAGAAACAAGGAAAACAAGATCTTGTAGCGCTTTAATTTGGATGGAGAGGAGTTTCTGGGAAAAATGTTTACTGGAGGCGAAACGTGTTTTTTTTTTTTTTTTGAACCTGAATCAAAGAGGCAGTCAATGGAATGGCATCACACATCACCGAAGAAATAAAAAATTCAAAACTCAGCAGTCGGCAGGGAAAGTTATTGCGACAGTATTTTGGAATGCAGAGGGTGTGCTCATAATTTATTTTTTGAAGCAGGGATGCACAATAAATTCTGTCCACTACGTCAGAACTCTCAAAAAGCTGAGAACACGTCTTCGCCGAGTTCGCCCAACAAAAACTAAGGTGGATGTTCTTTTTTTGCATGACAATGCAAGACCACACACTAGCCGTTACACCACTGCAGAAATTGAGAAATTGGGATGGCAAGTCTTACCTCACCCCCCATACAGCCCTGACCTGCAACCATCAGACTTCCATTTGTTCGGGCCACTAAAGGAAGCTCATCGTAGGATTTATTTTGAAGATAAGGAGGCTGTGAAAATGTCCATGCGTCAAAGTCTTAGGAAGCAAGACCGTGTGTTTTACCACACTGGAATACATGCCCTAGTTGAAATGTGGACCAAAACTGTGGAAAATGACGGAGATTATATTGAATAGTGACAAATGAATCGTCAATTTTTTTAGTTATGTAAATTGGATTCAATTTTCTTGGCAATCAAAAGTGAGAAAAAAAAAGGACCCATCCTCGTATATTATATTCCCCCAAAGTTGCACGTGTGTCGTATTATTGGTTCAGAAGTTATGGTCTATTGAAATGGTACAGGATTTTAGGGATCACAATATATTATGCTAATTACAAGTACATACAATTTGTTCTTTCGTAATGTTATTATACGTTTAAAGTACCAATTCATGAATCTCTCGATCTACTGAAATGTTCAAATGTTCATCAGGGTACACGGTTCATTTAGTTCGTAAACGAATAATGACTACATCCCAATACTCGATACGGAACTCGAGTAGATTCTTTTCTCAGTTCGACCTGAAATCCTCCGTTGAGTACATAAAGCGACTTCAAATCGATTTCAGTACGTACCTGACGTAAAGTAGTAATTCTCCTGCGCATTAAACATGTCAACACGCAGGTGATTTGCTTGGTCTCACGTATAACCGTGTTACGCTTACCCAGCCATAGTTGAATAATACGCTTTAACCACGCAATAGGCATGATGCCCCCTGTGAACACATTGACGTTTTAAACGCCCGTAAATTTAACTGCTGCAGCTTAGTACACATGCGCGTCGACTAGGTATAATACGTTCGTGCAGGTGATGGCCAAGGTTAGCACATTGTAATTGCACGTAAATGTGCATTAATTACGTTGATGATGTCATTTGAGAACTTCATAGTGCCTGCATGCTCATTCGTTTCGCCTTGCGATTCTCTATGTGTTATCCGCACGCTGTGAAAGAAAAAAAGATTTAAGTTGTTTATTAGCAATGCTGCTACTTGGCAAATGTTGCAACTAAGCACGCTAAAGTTTGCTATCTACTGAAGTCAGTAAATGTATGACCGAGGTTTTCATAAATGATATTTTAAAACAGTAATTATATTCTTGCACAGTAAAAATTAACAACTATGTGAAAATTAGCTTAAATTATATTAAATTAAAGTGAGTTGATGACAGTCGTGTAAGTTTTCCACTGCATCATTAATATTCTACAAATTATTCCTACTAAAGCTTGTTTCTTTCTTTAATACTTATCTGTAGAGCGTACCTTATTTTTTCTCAGGGAATTCCCGCTCTAAGACATTCTGGAATAAACAAGTTTTAGAAAAAGGGTCATGTTTGTAACCAGGGTAGCTTAAAAGCGAAAAATAGGTTTCAAAGTCCAAGTTCCTTTCAAGATATAATACGGTTTTAAAAATACTCCCTTACCTCAAGTTTTTTGTAATTTACGTCCTCCGACGTTAAATCATATCGGACAATGAATGAAATTGGTGAAATGATGCTCAAATGAGCCCAGGGTCCATAGAGCTTAGAGGTACCTGACATTCGTCTTAAAGGATAAGGGAAAACCCCGGAAAAACCTTATCCAGGTAGCTCACCCTGACCGAGATTCGAGCTCGCGACCTCTTGAACGTGAGGCAGACTCGCTACTATCTCCGCTACCGAGGCGGGCTACTTCAAGCTATTCTATATATATCGAAAATATTTGTAAATTTTCTCCAAAAATGGATCTAACGATTTTGATTTGAAAACTACATTTTTATATTTAATAAAAAATCAAATGTATACCTTATATTTTCTGTAAATAACCTGTGAAGCCCACCATATTCCGAAGGTATTTTATACAGTTAGACATAAATAGGGTGACGCCGTGGCTGAGTGTTTAGACCGCTTGACTCCCACCAAGGTGGCCCGGGTTCGATCCCAGGCGACCGCAAATGAGATTTATGGTGAACAACACGGCGCTGGGGCCTCTTTCTTCCGGTTTCCCCCGCCATCATTCCATCAATTGTTCCATCATCCATCTCTCTTATCATTCATTTCACCTTCATCATTTCATCCACTTCTCTCGTTATCTCATCCGAGGTTTCAACCAAGTTTTCTCTACCAGGCCCGGTGCTTTAGCTTCCTTCGCCTTGACTTTCCAAACTAGTGAAATCCATGTCTCCTAACACCGGTATCGATGATATAAGGTTGGGAAAAACAACATAAATGTTTTCCCGTAAGAGATACGCATTTTACCCATTACACTAGAAATTATTTGTGAAACATTAATTCAGTTTAAATAACTCTTTTGTGATATCAGACATTTCCATGATACCCATTTTTAATTTTAAATAATTTGTAATATTTTAAAGTTATTCTGTTTACAGTTATTCTTGAGATATTATAGGAAAGTACGCAACTTCTGGACCACTATTGGTCATCTGTTTTGGAAACATTTATTCCTTAGTTCTATCCTCCTTGTATTCAGCATTGTTTTCAAGTGCAGTGTTTTGATATAAATCGCTGTTAATAGTTTCAATAATAAACAAAATTAAAAAATTATTCTTAGTCCAAAGGGTCGAGTTAAAAGATATGAAAATTTTCATCTTGCATTTCTATAAAATATTTCTTCGTTACTTTTTAAATTATGATAAAAAGATAAGAGGGACAGATCGAGAAGCTCTCAACTCACAGACGCGTGTGAACGTGTATTCATGCATATCTTTTCTCAAAAATAATTAATATTCAGGGGTCAGACAGAGAAATATGGAGCAAAATACATAGCCTCTTTAAGATGCATATTCTACAAAATCTTGCAGAACTGTAAGTAAAGTACCTCAGAGGTCCAATAATCTGTTCCCCAGATACAATGAAGGCTCCTAAGTAGATATTCTTAGGATTATCAATTAGGGTAATCTTAGGATTCTTCCATTGTTTGCTTGGCTTGCTCTCCCGACACTAAGTAGCTCCGTGCATGCAGCGGAAACGCTGTAACATTTCTAGGAAATGTTAGATCTGTATCTGATTTAGTAAGTTCCTTAATCACCTAAACAATAATAGATAGAAAGTCTTCTAAAGTGGGCATAGTGTGCACAAAAATGTTTCATATAACACTGAATACCCCACAATGCAATCGTGGATTCTAAAATATAAATCAAGTAAAATTCCGTTGGTCAATTATACCTTGATAACAATTCTTTTTTACCTTATTATTACTTATTGGTCATATTTAATTAGGAGAAAAAGGACCATTCTTCTAATCCTTTCTTCCACGTTTGTGGATATTCATAGTAATAAGTCGTTTTAAATCGGAACCATCTTTTAAAAGTTTCTATATAATTGTGATGCTTTTGTAGAAACAGTTGTAACCTAGAAACGTAGAATAGGAAAAGAAAATAAACTACTAAGGTAATAAAACACAAAGTCCATATCTTTGGAGTCTTTTTGCTCTTTTGGTGACTGTACTAGTGGCGTAAGAGAGGAACAAATGGAGGTCCTGATGGCTAAAGTTACTTCACTACATAGATCCTAACGATGTATACTTTGCAATGTTGGCGGCACTGTATCCCCCTCTCCTTTGCTCGAAACTTCGTGCTTCATCTGTTTCACGCAGGACGACAATGCTGTACTTTATCTTAACGTTGTTTCCTCTATGTTTGTATGCACATAACAACCGCCGTTCATCTTGTTTATTTTATGTACTACAGATAGGGAAGCTATGTAGGCTGCTGTAAATGTGTAGCTCAAGCAAAGCAGCGTAAGAGTACATTCAAAACTTTTCATAAATGGTAGTCCTAAGTTCTACTAAATTTGGGTTTTATTATTATTATTATTATTATTATTATTATTATTATTATTATTATTATTATTATTATTATTATTATTATTATTATTATTATTATTATTATTATTATTATTATTATTATTATTATTATTATTATTATTATTATTATTATTATTATTATTATTATTATTATTATTATTATTATTATTATTATTATTATTATTATTATTATTATTATTATTATTATTATTATTATTATTATTATTATTATTATTATTATTATTATTATTATTATTATTATTATTATTATTATTATTATTATTATTATTATTATTATTATTAATATTATTAATATTATTAATATTATTAATATTATTATTATTATTATTATTATTATTACTATTATTATTATTATTACTATTATTACTATTATTACTATTATTATTATTATTATTATTATTATTATTATTATTATTATTATTATTATTATTATTATTATTATTATTATTATTAATTATTATTAATTATTATTATTATTATTATTATTATTATTATTATTATTATTATTATTATTATTATTATTATTATTATTATTATTATTATTATTATTATTATTATTATTATTATTATTATTATTATTATTATTATTATTATTATTATTATTATTATTATTATTATTATTATTATTATTATTATTATTATTATTATTATTATTATTATTAATGAAAATGAGAACAATGTGCAAATGGTACTTTTAAGGTGCTACCTACATATTACTATTATTGAATGATAAACCACTGTGGTGAGTAGCCAAATTTTGGAAGAGATTTTGTTAAAGTGATGATACAAAACAAAATCAAAGTTTATTATGGATTCTAAAGAACCATCTAATTGGTAGAGCAGATAGAAAAAGAAAGATTTAGGAAAAGCTGTCAATATCAAAGAGACAATAAAAGTCTAAGGTGCCAATAAGTGAATCCAATGTATCAGAAAGTCTGCTTGCTGACTTGAACAAGTTCTATGTATTTATTTAGAAACGGAATAAAAACCAACACCTAACTTCGAAGGAATGAATAAAATAGTTAGGTTTAAAATAATTGATGGAAATTAATTACTTCTTCACACTAGTCGTGTATAGGCTAAGGTTTAGATAGATAGAAACAACCTGAAAAATTCAATGACATGGCCGGGATTTGAACCACGGATCTCCTGGTTTCCGTCCAGTCGCTATTACCAATTGAGCTACCATAGCTATCATGCCGTCATGACATTTAAATTCTCCAATTTACTCATATTTTCCCAGTAAACCCCTACGTGCTTTCGTATTCGAGATAAACCGTTTATGGCGACTTACTGTTATAAGTACTTGAGTCCCAGGCTCCACGTCATTGAGTTTTTCAGGTTGTCTCTATCTAAAACCTCAGCCTATATACGGCTAGTGTGAAGAAATGATTAATTTTCATCAATTAACTTAAATAATAAGAGTTAAATGATAAAGTCTGGGACTCAAATACTTACAATAGTAAGTCGACACAAAGGGTGTATCTCGAATACGAGAGCCCCTAGTGTTTCACTGAGGAAATATATGAGTCAAATGGAGAATTTAATGCCCTGACGGCAAGTTGGCCATGGTAGCTCAATGGATAAGAGCGAATGGACGGATACAGTAGATACGTGGTGCAAATCCCGCCGTGGAATGAATTTTTCAGGTTGTCTCTATCTAAAATTAATTAGGTATTTTCGTCGTAAAAGTTAAAAAGTTGTACAGCCCATTGGTTAGATTATAAAAATATCTGATGAGTTACATAGGCTTCTCTATATATAATAATTTACTTTTATGTATCTTCTACAAGTCTTTCTTCCAAAAGTTCACTTTCTGATCTATTTAATGTTAATCAAGTGAAGTCTTTGCTTAAATGTACAAGCAAGGATAAGGAAAATCGAAACGACATTCAGATGTTTGAAAACTGATTCAACCGAAAAATAAGTAAATAGAAGTAGCATTTATAAAGAAAAACATGTTAAAAAATGCAAATCAGTGACACGTTAGCCTATATAACAAGTACTTCTTAGATAAAAGGTTATGAAATAAGTAGCGTTTTCTAAAGAGATCTATAGAAGCAGTAGGCTTTTGTCTACTCTTACGGTTTAGCAGTTATACAAAATTATACAAAATTCCTTCTAGATGAAGAGAGCTTTTCAAGATCCTGCCAGAAAGTTCCAAGATATACATTCTCTTTATCATGTAAAAATATTTAAGAACGGTGTTTTAATCCAAATCGTTAACCAGTTTTTATAAAATCAATAATTTCAAAAAGTATTTCATTGATAATAAAGTTTCAGATAGGGAAATGTTCTTGAAAAACTTCATATTGCATCCTTGGAATAGTTGGAAGCTAAATCTCAACTATGATAAAACAGACCCTTTAAAAAAATGCATGTATTTTAAATAAGGGGCCATCAAAGCACAGATTTCTGGTGAAAGTTCGACATTGAATTTTTTATGTAATATCTTCTCTATCTGAAGAGACAACGTATGCATAGTAAGAATGTGAAATGGAATCATTAATATCCCCTAAACATTAATATTATATTCTCTCTTGAAACTGTAAGTTTTCTAACTGGACTGAATAAACGAAATAGTTGAAACAATCCTCAAATATGCCTGTGGTGCTTAGAATTTACTGTTATCGTCTTTGACCTTCTCAAGTTAAGGTAAAGCCCAGATAAGTAACCCTAACTAAGAATCGAACTCGAGACCTGTTGAATTCGAGTAAGGCATGGTGGATACTTCTAATGTTATCTGCTTCTTTTGCTTTCTTTCATAAAATCTGAAAACATGTTCATTTCTAAATAAATGTATCCATAAAAAGCTCCATAAAATGCATTGTGAAAGGAATTGCGATAAGAAAATCTTTTAAACATGAAATTTCGATGTCACAGGTCCAAGGAGGAAAGGCAATGTAAGAGCAAAGAAGCGAGTCAGAGAGAATGCTTGTAAACGTTACGTATACCCGCGCACTTATGGAAATAGTTTGCTTGTAGGTGTTGAATGGCTTTTATAGACATTCAACTGATATTCATCCCGCTATAAAATCCTAGCACTAAACCTCCCCACCTTTCGTTCATCTCCCTTTAACGACCGAATAACGGCTACCAGTTATGACAACAATTTGGGTCATATACACCAGATTATATACTGTTTAAATTATTCGAATGTTTGCTTTAGAATGTACAAATTGAGCAATTTAATGATCCAGATGGCTGCAGCACATAAAGAAATCACTTAGTGTAAAGAGCATAACAGGTTTTCTTTTCTGTCATACATTCGATGTAACGGCTGAAATCATAACAGGTTAGTTGTTTCTACCGAAGAAGTGAAAGTATAAATCGCGACAGATAAACATTATTTACCAAGATCAAGTTTTATGGCGTAATTTGGTGGAAACGACTACCCAAAAGAAAACATGTGAGTGAAAATAGTTCCGGGAAAGTCATGTAACCATTAGAATTAGAACAGTTTTATGGTACTTCTGACGATTGCTTCATCAGTTTAAGTCCCCATTTTCTGGTAAAACAACTTACTAATCACTCTTTAAGGCTATGACCCTCTGCTATAGTTCTTATTTACAGACTTAAATTCATCGAATTCAACCAACAAATGGACCAGTTCAACTCATACCCCTTATCGTGTATAAACATAATTATTTCTCACTTCAAGAGCTCACAAGAAAAATGGTCAAATATTGAAAAACGCTTGGAAGAATTTGCAAGGTTTTACAATGTCATAAATAATGTTTATTTACATATTGATAGCTTATCACATGCAAAGTCACTTACTTTCAACGAAATGGTTCAAAAATTGGCAATAATACATTTTTCTTTAAGTGACTATAAAGCATTTTCCTATATTATGACCCATAAAGTCAGATAATATTAAGGAAGGCAACGATAACAAGAATTGACGGTTTAACTGCCTAATATTGGATTAATACAGTCTTTTTTGAAAATTCTCCTGTATTTTCCTTATATAGCCTCTTCTTAATCTTCTCATGTCATGTTCCGGAACCTATGACGTACACCCATGGTCAAGCTTCATATGGCATAATCCCAATTTATGTTTCATCTTGGTCTATTAAATGGAATTGTTTATATTAAACCTCTCTTTCTTCACAGCCTAGGCATCCTTCCTTCATACTTATGCCATTCCTAGAGGATTTTGCTTCATGGGGTGAAATAACCCCGCGGAAAAACCCGGAGGCTTATATTTGACAGATCTAGGATTTGAACTCAGGTGACCGTTTACTCTGACCAAGTGTTTTTCCCTGGTCGATTAGGCGAATGCTGGAGTGATGTTTCTTCTACCTCGGTTCTCCTCTATCCCGTTTCCTCCCATTTCGTCTACCTCTTTCAATTTACAGGACGACTGCGGCCTCTTGTCCGTCCTCGACGGGCAGATGACGCAGGCGCTTGCGATTTGGAGCTTCTCGGCTCTGCCTGAGGATGACCGTTTGGGGCTTATGCATTTTTCCGTTCCTGGGGACCTTAGAGCCACCCTCCGGCTACTTCGGCTGGCCGCCGCCGAGCGCATCCCAACCTGGCGGACAAATCTCTTATATTTTTGTAAAATAGGACATATTTTGAGAGCTCACTTGCGGCCATTAACAACCTGATGCCATATGTTCTATTTTAACATCTTTTATTAAATATGTACAGAAACCTAATAATCTTATTATTTAAAATAATGCAGTGAACTTGCACCAAACTGTTAAATTATTTGGTCTTCAAAGATGTATTTCTTAACCTTGTAGATTTTCTTCCTTATAATTTTGGAGAAAAAACTTAATATTATAGCAGTTCTTCAAATTTTACCTGTCTTTAGATATAGGTAATTTACAAACTACATGATAAATATGAAGGTTTCATGCATTTGTCATTCTGTTTCCACTTAACTAGTTTCACTGCGAATAGCTGAATAATGAATTCAAGTAGTATCTTAATCATTTAAGAGACCAGTATTGCTGAAATTTTACTTAGCTACTCGGGAACTGGCGCAGTGGGCTGTAGCATGGAGATCTGATTTACGGATGCGCGCGGAATCAATCCCACTGATGGGGATAGGGATTTTAAATCTCCGTGTTCACTCAGCATAGTGAGGAGCTGCCATAGGCAGCGATTCTGGCCAAGAAAGCCAACCATCTGGTTGGAGATGAGCGATGGTAGCCCCATTATCTCTCCGTTCTGGTTGGATAATAGCTTATCTCTGCCGCAGTACAAAGGTGTGAGATCGGCAATTAGTTTTGGAGCTTTAGGACAGTCTGGGCATAGTTTAAACCGAGTTTAAAATGAATGAAAGATTTAGTAATCTTCTAAATAATACAAGTTTCTCTACAATGCGTGACAGTAAAAGTAGAGATATAGATAAATTAGACAAATATACTTTTATCTTATATTTGACATCTATGTGATCGTAAATACTATGCTTAAGAACTCCTAGAATAATACTGCCACAGAATATTAATTTCTACACTTAATTCTTCGCCTAGTTTTAATAATGTATGCTAATTGTTGTCCTTTGAAGCCTATTCATGAAACTAGCTGTAACATACCACAAGAGCAATTCCTAATTATATATGTATATATACTACGATTTTGCGGAATTAATGTATCCGGTAATGAATAAAAATTGTCTGGTAAACTATACAACGTTCCCTACTGAATTTAGGGTACTCCACATAGTTCAGATTTACATGTTCATAGCCGTGTGAATAAAATATATAGGTTAATGCATCTAGAATGCATTTAAACTCCTATCAACAAACAGATGGGGGTCACTTCGGTTTAAACTTGGCTCTCAGAATGAAAAACACACACACACACACACACACACACACACACACACACACACACACACACATCCCTGTATTGCACAGGGCTTGTAGACAGCAGTTCAGAGGTGTACATTAGCCAATCAAGAGAGGAGAAAGGAAAGGGAACACGGAGCGATACATGTCAACGGGGCAAGGTTGTAGCGTGCATGCCCAACTTTTGTTATCACAGGGAATAGAAAAACTGTCGTGCACTAAACTACCATGTTACAGGCTCTTGTATCACAATGTCTAAATTCCAGGCGATATGTAAACCTTGTAAAACAAGGTTTAGGAAACAAAACTAGCCGTGACATGAAAGCCAAGGACTCCTCGAATATTATTATGTTTCTCGGACACGAAATCCACAGAATGGTAAATAAGGTTGGTGAACCTATATTTGTGACGTAACTATCGTGTGAGGGAGCCGCGGGACTTTCTCCCATACAGGTGGCATGACACTTTTGGCACTGACCCTTGATAAAATAAAGGACTGCCGAATTCCAATGACCGGTTTGTAAAAGCTCCCGGAAGAACTCAAAATTTGAAGTAATGCTGCAAGTAGTTCATGTCTGAGCCTGAACTTTATTTTATTTACTACAGGAAAAGTCAAGCAAATTTTAAGAATTTTGTCAGTCTACAGTGGCTTTTGCACTCGTTTGAATGACAAATGAAATTATAATGTAAATAAAATCATTAACTAGCAATAGATCACTTTACGCATTATTTTAAACATTTATTAAACACAACTTGTGTCAGTATAGATGCACATTAATTAGTAAAGTTCTCATTGTTTCCATTAAATATAGCAGAGAGCTTTTTTTTCCACATATTGCCGAGACCATGAATGAGGCATCAGGTTCTAAAAGAAACATAAATCAGGGTGTTCATTGCACTGCAAATGGGTGCATTAATTCAAATAAACATTAAGAAAAAGATCATTAACCTACGTGAGATCTTTTGGCATTTACATTTCTGTTTGATTGACGCAGCTAATGCATGAGTAAAAAAAAAAGCAGAAGATATAAAATAATAGCAATTAGAATATTCATTTTTCTCTTTCAAATGAACAGTACACTGAATGTCATCCGAATACATACTGTTTACAAATTCACTGCATTCGATTTATATGCTAAAGAAAAGATATTCCTTTCTGCTTACATGTAGAGCATAGATCAAGATATCCAATATCTAGTTTATAAATTATATTTATATAATACAGAAATAGAAACCTAACTATTGAAGTGTAAAGATGATTATTCTATATTGAAATGACAGCGAGATAAATAAATAATTTGTATAAAAATTAATATATAAGGGTAGAATCATGGGGTAGGAATGATTCTGTTATTAGGAAGAGTCACTTTCAAAGACAACTTAAGTGTTACGTAAAAACTTATGTGTTCTTTGATTTCTTCCGTAACCGTAAAAAAAAAAAGGTAATTGGTTTAAAAAACTTTAAAAGATTTAGCAGAACTAAAAATCATAGAAAATTCATTACTTGATGGGACAGCGAAAGTAATAACTAAAAACGAAAATATACGTTAAAATCCAAAACCCATTTTCTCAGCATAAAAAGGAAAAAAAGTTCAGTTAGAATGAAGAAATACTGGGAACTAAGAAAAGAATAACACATTGGGAAATGATTGATTCAACGTACCCCAAAGAGGTTGAAACGAATAGAAGGAAGGAATTTTGTACAAGCTGTTGTAGCTCAGGCTGTAGTGAACATACTTGACAATAAAACACATTAACTCAAGGTGTGCCTGGAAATCAGTCATATTAAGAATCTAGGCACAGTTACTAAGTCACATAGGTAAATTTTGAAAATTAGAATGGGAATGAGGTTCGGCCAATTTAGAAAGTAATCGAATGGACGCTAGTGTTTCATAAACAAATGGAAACTTTCATATCTTGAAAATAATATAGAAACTTTAGTGTGGAGGGATTATAGCAGCAGTTTTTTCCCTGTTTTTTTTTTTTTCAGTTTTACAACAGTTTTTAGTATGATCGATTTTATCGGTGCTCGATGGCACCTCGGGTTATACATTCCTGCTGATCGCAGCCCGAGGAATCTTCGCTTAGCATGTCAGCGAATCACGACAGCCTGCC
This sequence comes from Mantis religiosa, assembly GCA_030765055.1. NCBI lineage: Eukaryota > Metazoa > Arthropoda > Insecta > Mantodea > Mantidae > Mantis > Mantis religiosa. Next base: position 81,201,920 of record CM060955.1, read on the forward strand.
ACGACAGCATAGATGGTAACATAGATAGTAGCGGGTCTGACTCACGTTCAAAAGGTCTCAAGTTCGAATCTCGATCAGGGTGAGTTATCTGGATAACTCTCGCTGTTTTCCCTCATCATGAAAGACAAATGTTGGGTAACTCTAAGCATTGTGGACCCTGGATTCATTTGAATATTTCACCGATTTGATTCATCGTCCGATATTACATATGATGGAGGAAGTAAATTAAAAAAAATGACCACTACTTACGCTTGTTATTATTGTTACAAAAGCAGCATTTTTGAACAATGGGAGCACTTATAAGTCAGAAATTTGATGGTTTAATGTTTCTGCAGTTACAGTTTCTGCTAGTAAGACTCTGAATCAGTTAACGCTACGTTCCCAAACAGTCGACAACTCGTTTGAAATATATTATTATTAATTTCCAATAAATTTATCAGCCGACTTTAAATGGTGTTGTCCATGTTTATATCCACCCAAGCATACCCAGGGATAACTATCTCATAATTGTCCACATAAGCTGCAAGAGCATATTCACCAAGACCTAGTTATTACAGGATATAAACACATATAAAATTCAATTTCACAAAATAATGTATCTCTCTAGTTGGGGAAAACGTCATCATATTTTCAGAAAAACCGGTTTTGGGAAATAGAGCAATCCAACTTAAATTCCATTATTTATTACCATGAGCACATCTCTTTGAGTTTCCAATATGAATTAATTATATTACAATTCAGGGAATGTAGTGGCAGAAATTTTGCTTACATCCATCGACATGTCGAAGAGCTGCAGATGACAGCTCGCGTTCGTAATACAACGTCTGTTATCCATATATTATACATGCAAGTATTGTATACATCGCTGATAAAAACAGGTAGTTCATCTGCGTCATCAAAAACGATTTAATATTATCCGTTTTTGATGTGTGGGAGATATTGAACCATGTAGCAAAGATTTCGAAATTATTCCAAGATTTGTTACGTAGTTTAGAAGATGCTGAAAATAAGTATCTATTCGTATTCCTAAAATTAGCGATTTAAAATCCCTAGGCAGTTCACAATTTTGTTCTATAAAAAAAAACTGTTATACTCTGAAAAGCTGGTTGTTTCAGCTTTTTTGCGCAATAAGCCACTCTAAAACTACGGTCTTTAAAATTGTGCCTTTCCATTGTCTTGCATGTACTTTAAAGAGGAGAAATTACTTTTCTATATATTTGCCTCAAATGAACCATAAAAACAGCGCACAAGAGGGAAAAATGAAAGGGCTCTGGTGTTTCCTATCAACATTTTTCTTAGCCACCACCCGGGATGCAGAGGGAGATGAACAAAAGAAAGGAGAGGAAAGGCGAAGCGGGGAAGCAAAGAAAATGAGAAGAAATGTTAAGTTATGCGTTTTAATCTGAAGGCCGTAGGATATGGGATAGGGAGGGGATAGTTTCTTAGGTATAATGCAGGTCTGGGGCCCAGTATTGAGGTCGTATATTTTGCTCTAAAGGAGAAATATGCTCTCCTGGGTAGGAGGAGGGTGGGAGAGGGAGAACTAAAGCGAAATGCTTGTAGCTCTCACATACAAGGAAGGGCAATGGAATGGAATAGAGCATCGCAAATCATCGGTGTACTCCTTACGCTGTGCACCAACAGTTGAAGCGAAATCGTAACCGTTCCCTAGATGGCGTTACCCACTGTCTTATAATCTGAAAAAGATTAATTTAAAAAAGCCTTTATGAGCCACTCCACGTCAAGCTCATATATAATCAGACATGTTTAAATTTCAAGCTAATATATAAAAAATTGAAATAATAATTATAGTTTTGTTTCAAGTTGAACGTTGATTCTGCGTAAAATGATAAGATAGGATCTTATTTTTAGCAGTCCTTCCTTTGTTGCTTTTATTATTATCTTCTCTGCTACCTTATAGTGCGTAAGAAAGTGTTGTAATCCAACAAACAATTTGAGATTTCAAGAAAATCTCCCCATCTTAAGCTACATTTAATCTCGAACATTTTATAAAATTTCAGATTTTCGCAAAAATGGCTGTAAAAATTTTGATTAATGCATGATGACAAAATGTGTAATCTGATTTTTTTATTGGTAATGAATTCTCCTCATTCTTGGTGACTGTCATATAAATGGTAAACTGTGGGGGGCACACAGAATATGCAGATAAATTAAAACACACAGTTCATATCAAATTTGTTCATTAATTAATGCAGCTTCATTTTAATTTTTTGTTTTTCGGTGGGACAAACCATAACCGAGATATTCCTTGTTATTGGTTCGAATTTTAATACCTAAATCTTTTTCAAATAGAAAGTCATTATTTTCTCTCTCTTTCTGTCTGTCTGTCTGTCTCTCTCTCTCTCTCTCTCTCTCTCTCTCTCTCTCTCTCTCTCTCTCTCTCTCTCTCTCTCTCTCTCTCTCTCTCTCTCTCTCTCTCTGTCTCATTCAAATGCACACCCGAGGACAACAATTTGAAAGCCTTCACATGATAACTAACTTAAAGTCTACTGTAAACACATGTTCATAACCACATATTCCTCTTGCATCAACAAGAAAATAAGCAAAAAGTAATAACCTCAAATATGTATCTGAATTAACGTAAACTAGAAGAGCAATATGCTTTTGTAAAAATAGTTTTACAAGAGTAGAGACACATATGTGAGAGTAACACGTAAAATGTTTTCCTTTGTTTTGAAAGCCTTATAAACTGGAACGTGTTTTTTTTAATGTTTTATTATAGTACCACTAATTTTATTCCTCTTTATCTTAATTTCTGCTTTGGAATTTTGAACTTCGTTTACGTATGGAACACCTAACATCGGCATTTTCTCTAACAATCCGGCCATACATGAAAGACCTGTCCACCACGGTAATCGTGGAGATAAGATTTTATATGGCGGTGCCGGCAGAGGGTGCGGATGCTTGTGTAATGTAAATGGTGTTCTCGAAGCTGGGTGGTCTCTATCCTCACGTGAGAAGCTGACACATGTCGTCATCAGATCCGGAGTGCGCAGTGGGTACTGGTACCTCAGCACTTGTTAAGGACTTCCGCACATCTCTGTGGCCAATCAACCTCAACCCTGTGGCCTCCTGCGTTTCGCTTACTTCATCCCATTTTGTCCCCAGTCTTCCCTTCAGGAAGTCTGTGTGGAGGTTTCAGTGTATCGGCACATTTCGAATTGATTTAAATTCTTACAAATTAATGGCAGTTTAGACTGAGAGATTCCTAAAACGTTTACGCTTTCAGGTGAACTTAACGATGTTGACGTTAATGCACGAGAATTTTAAAAAAATCAACATGTTTCAATGTTGGTTGAAATCAACACCGAATTAAAGTTCAGTTATAGAATGAAGATAAAATAAGTGTGTTTTATCAATTACGTAGTCAGCTCTTTCGGAAAAAATTAGGTCAATCTAAGCGTTATTTTTTATTATTAAGAAGAAGTTCTGCAATGAAATGTATACTTAGCTGATGAAATCTGGCGTGAGAAAAAAAATACGCTCCTGTATTTTATTTTAATGATTTTTATAGGTAGAGTTCAACCTTGATGCAACGGATCAAGAGTATAGCTATGAAGTCAATACGCAACAGTATCTTCGTGGTTTTATGGTTTCTGCATTGAAATTATACATTTCGTTACCCATAAATCCTTAAATGACTTGAAATGTTTCTAATCTTCTGGTACTTTCCGAAGTAAATAAGTAAATTTAATTTTTTTAATTTATCGTCATAATTTGGTATGTTTATCTATCTTGTTTTTAGTGAGTTTTAGCACCGTTATTTCTAAACAGGTAGGGAAGCATTTGCGACAGTCATAAAAGATACATAAAATGGTAATTTGGAAAGAACATTTGGGAAAACAATTTTAGGGCATCTACCGGTAAATTACAAAAATTGAAAACCACAGCAGTTAACGTGCATCCCTAAACGAAAGAAAAAAACATTACAACAGTAGTACTAATAACATGCAAAATTAACTACACGAATATGGATAGAATTCGCCAACAGTTTGTATTCACTCATGACATAGATTTCACGGCTTCGTGATTGAATTTTTATGCTTTCTTTCATGAAAAATAAAACTTCCGCTAAGCTCATTGTACAACATTCTGACATTACGAAATATACAAAACATAAAGCATTTTTTAAACAAATTATTTGGTTCCTCTGCTGGCACCATTTCGCTAGCGACTCTTGGTTCCGTCTCGCCTCTGATAGAGCCCGCGGATTAGTCACCATATGTTTTAAATATCCTATATTTTAAGTTCAATAATTCAATGAGGAATATGGTATCCCTTTACAATATCATAGATATTACGGCCCTGTATTGTTCTACGGTCATGCAGGTAGATTTATTACATCTATTACGCTTATGCTGGTTCGTAATAGTATTAATAGTATTAAAATATTGATAACTGTAAATAATAATTTACAAATAAAATTATATGATTAATTTTGTGGTTAAAACAAGAGTATTTTAAGCTGTGTATACATATATGACTATGATATAGAGATATTCCATACGATTTCTGCAATAGTAAAATTATATTTGAACAAAAGTTCACCATAGACGATTTTTGGCCATTACAGGTTACTTATTCAAGGAGTTACCCGGTTCTTATTCAAGCGTAGGTAAGTCTTACAGAAATATTACTTATAACACTGAAATAAATGATGCACTTTTCATTATTGCTGCAAAATCGAAAATGTATTCCCGCGCACTGTTGGTAGACATTAAACTATGTTAATTAGTAACTTATTTAAACAAACTTAGAAGAGTTACAGACTTCTACTATTAATTTTTTTACCCTCTGGCTTCATGGGGACTTTCAACTGTTGCTAATATAAACTTTTGGGGAAAATGAAACAGATTATAGAGAATCAGTTATGAGAAGATTAATGCGCGCTATAAAACTGCGCAGATAACAGTGTTCAGCAGAAATAACAGCAATGATATACACACGGAATAAGGATAATTGATACAGGTAATATCTTCAATAAACTGGAAGAATACAATCGTCCGCAAAAATATCCTTTTTCGTGGACGTCCTCTAACGTAAGTCATACTGGACGATGCATGGAATGCGTGAAATGGTTGCTCAAATGTCCCAGAATTCTGAGTAACCTCCAGAATAAGGCTAAACCTCAGAAAGAAAAACCCTTTTCAAAATAACTTACCTGACCAAGATTCAAATTTGGGAATTCTTAAAATGTGAAGCAGACAAGCTAACACCATGCTGTAGAAGCGACTCAAAACAATTGCCAATGACATTCCGCGCAAACAAAATTTGTAAATATCTATACCGGGCGTACGGTTGAAAATGAAGTAGGTCGGAATCAAACCGCTTATCCCAATGTGTAAGTCATCAGTTGCTGCGTAAAACACGATACCATCTTAATGGTGAAAAAACGTGTTTCTTAAATGTAGGAGGGATAACATATTTCAACATAGTGGCATTTCCTCTACAGTTTTATATTATTCTAGTGTATGTTAAGCTTTATTTAATTACGTTATTAAAACTGTTCTTCTCAAAATTATAAATATTTCTTATGTTGCATGCTATATCACTGCTTTCTCATCTATGCTTGAAATGTTATTTTATATGTAGCAGTTTTTACATCTCTTTTTAATGATCTGGCTCCTATATTTCTAAGATTCGTTCTTCTGGACATAACAGAAATAATGTCCATGATGTTATTATTGGTCGAAACATAATGATAATACTTGAAATTAAACTTTCATTTACGGAAGCTCTTTTCCTGCTGTGCTCTCAGTCTCCCATTCTATATTGGGCCTGCAAGACCGCTTAATTTTGCTCAAAGGTCTCTTAATTATAGTTGAGATTCTTTTGTGTGGTGTTCCGGAAGAAGCCTGCTAGGATGTTTACGCCCGTAAATACGAGATACCAACCTCCGCCAACTGCGAACCCGTGTTCTCAAGAACAAAAGGCTAGCTTGTTATCTAGAGACCATGGAGAAGGATATGGTTGGGCTTCCAATAGTTCGCAAGTCCTTTTATGGCCGCGTTTTTCAATTCAGTGCTTGCCCCATTTATTGTGGGTTTATCCACTCATGCCAAAATATTATATAGGTAGGTAACACGGTGCTGGGGCGGGCTTTCTCCGGGATCTCCGGTTTCCCCCGCCATCTCATTCCACCGGTGCTCTATCTTCATCTCATGTATCATCAGTGTAATCGCCTGCGGTGCCGTATGTAGTAAAAGC